>APFE030801073.1:48200-72876 GCA_000404065.3 Pinus taeda
TGTCGATGATGTGGGAAACATTATGGCCCACCTTCGATCAAGGTCACTTCCTGTCAACTTCAGCTCATTATCCAAGAAGTTGACTTAGAGACTCCCTTCAGGTGCCTTGGAGCCTGCATGCCTCAATGGCAGTTTCTTCATGTTCGACATGAGGTTTTCATCATTGGCCTCCGATCGAATGATTCTATAGGTGTTCGACACCGGTTCACTGATTTGCATGCCGTGGATTGTACCTATAGTACCTTGAGGACCATTGTCATTATTGGTGGTACCTCTCGCGTCTGTTAACAATTTTCATCATTGACTGGTAATCAGAAGATGTTCTCGCATGTTCGACTTCGACTCCTACTTTTGCATGCTTGAACTTGTACTTTGTTCGGGTCGAGATGGAGCGTAAGACCCTGGGTTTTGTCTCTTAAAAATCCAGGTTGCGATTTTGTGGATTATTATAATCACTACATGACTCATTCATTGGATGGCTGCGACCATGCCTGAGTCCATTCATTGATCCTTATCGGATGGCTGCGTCCATACCTAGGATCCAGATTTTTATGTACTCTGTTATGGATGGCTGTGCCCATACCATGTACATCATGTATTTGACATATCAGTTGTACTACGTGTAGGTTCTTCTTGGTGGTGTTCCAGTTCAGCCGGTTTCGTAAAGCATTTCACCCCTCCCACTCTCTCGGGCTTCATGCTTTAGGGGGCATCTGTTACACAGTAATTTGTCACTGTCTCCCTGTCAGTCTTCCTGTTGTGTCATGGGACCCAATTAATCATGCTCACGCTCTCTAATGTTGCCAAATGACCCACTTTGCCAAAGTTCTTCTATCATCGCGACTGTTGTAAAAATAAACGCGCTGATGAGCGCTCTAAAATAGACCTCATGCGTTGCCAGTGCGGAAGCACACGTGATTACCGCGCTGATCGAATTTCATGTGACAGCGCGTCCATTACTTGTATCTGATCGCGCTGATATAACTTTCTTGGTTATTCAGCGGCGATGTCAGTGCTCCAGTGCCGTTATCTACCCGCGATGATCCAGTTTGGGCGAGTTTGTTCTAACAGCCGGCCTTCCAGATGACTCCAGACCTAGTTGTTGGCCTTGTAAATGTCGCCCTCCCTTCTCTGGCATGTCTGTTTCGTCATTTGAGCCACCTTCGTTGGAGATAAGCTCATCCTCCCACCATTCATGGAGACTCCTTCTCCTATTTAAGCCTCCACCATTGCCATGAGCAGCAAGTTTGGAATTGATTGTGTCTAGAGCATTGCTGATAGTGTGTGAGCTTGATAGGCAGCTGGTGTGACAAGTGTGGGATTGCTAGAGTGCTTAAGGAAGGTTGTGAAGTGTTTCCATCTTGTGTAAACTTGTGTGAGAGAGAGTTTTGTCTTGGGATATCTACCTTGAAGGGTGAATGCTTGAGGGATTTGTTGGCTGGACCCAACCAAAGGAGGATTTGACGTCAGAACTTGGTTGTATTCTCTTTTGTTTGATCAATAATAATGGACGACTATCATTATGGTTCCACTCATGTGTCTTTATTATGATGTTTGAGTTGTATCCTTTCTGACTGATACATAGTTGCATTTCCCAGATTTTATGCTTGTATTTGTTTTGTTCTTTGCATGTGCAGGTGTCTGTTCACGGAGATCGTGAGGATCGTGACCAGCCGAAGCGAAAGAACGGAAGCGACGACCCTTCTACGAATATAAGCGTTGGATTCGAGGTAGGATCTCATCTTGGCCTTTATTTTGCAATTAGGAACCTGCGTGTTAGCATTGTTTGATTGTTGCTAGACCTCAGTTAGGCTAGTGGGATTGCCTTTGTCCGCAGAGGGGATTTACCTACACAACAATTTGGCGACTCCACTGGGGAGTTTTACCTTGTTGTTTGATTTGTAAACTTTAGACGGAGCTTGAAGCATGGCCAGGTAGCCTTCGAAACGCTAGTGCTCTGCATTAGCAAAGTAGATCAAAGCCACTTCAGTCGATCTCCAGTTTGGTTTACGAACTGAACAACTTGGAGCTAGCTTTTGTCCTTTTCTTGTTCATTTTTTCCTTGAGTTTGATTTTTGCTCTCTTTTCAAAGTGTGGGGATTAGTTCTCTGTTGTTTGGGTTTCCTTGTTCGGTCTGGGAAGTGCCTTGATTGTTTAAAGAGTGATTGCCTTGGTTTGGGAGTTTTGGCTTGATTTTGGTCGTTTTTTAGCCTCATCGCGGTTTATTATAAAACAGTCGCGCTGCCATCGCATAGCCCTTTCTGTGACTCCCCGATCATCGCATTAATACATAAAACAGTCGCGATGGTTCTGAAAATCGAACCATCGCGGTTAAGTCGTGTACTTCCGCATTGACATTGCATTGTTGCTAAGCATAGTTTCTTATCAGCACACTGTTGCTGTGTTCCACCTGCGCTGATTCTTGTAGGATTGAATTTCTTCAGTTCTACCTCCTGAGCCTGTTGGTATTGCTATCCCCTACTGTTTTCACTTGATTTATGACTTGATTTTCATTGTCTGAAGATTGAAGCACTTTCTTGTGAGTCTTGTTGAAGCGAATCTTTCTTTTTGCTTTGTGACCTAGTTTTATTATTCCAAGTTTGTTGGATCAGCTTTGCTTGATTACTCATTTGCAAAGGTTCGTTTACTTCTTTCTATTGGTTTGATTGAGCCTTCCTCTTTGCTTTCTTTTTCTTGGTTGTTTAAGTGATCGTTGTTGAACCAATCTTGACATTGTTTCGATTTCTTTTCACTACCCGGGCACGGATCAGAGTTGTTTGGGGTCAACCGGTTTTTTCCACATTTGTCTGTTATCGTTTCTCAAAGATTGTTTAATGCACTTTGCCATCAACAAAAAGAAAAATCTCTTTTGCTTTGTATTAGTTAATGAGAATTAGAAGCTTTTCATTTTGATTAGTGGATTAGTAATCTTAAAGAAAAGTTTAGTGATTTCCATTAGCTGCATTAGGGAAGCTATTTGTTGTTTTGTGATCATTTCGTTTGTGTGAAAGCCCTCTAACTCTCTTGTAATTAGCATTCATCGAATGGAATGACATATTTTGGCATATAGTTTGCATTTAGGCAATTTTGAGAGATTTCATACGGTAAGGCCTGAAAATCGAAACTTAATTCAAGATCAACTTTAAAATAAATCGAATGAACTTAAAAACTTATTAGAACATAACGCTCACATTCTAGAGGTCTAGGCTAGAGACGTGCTCCGGCGTCGTTAAACCTAGTCACTTTTGTTCTCACATTAAGGTTGGGTGATTCCTCCTTGTGTGATTCAACTATGGTCTAGTAGGGACTTGTGCTCCCATGTACCGTCGCGCATATATGGGGAGACTCCACTAGGTTATCATCCTTGATCCATAGGAAGTCGTGTCTGCTGCCTTACAGCCCGTAACGCACTGAACATAGCATTCGGGAAGATTGACTTCCGTACGGAAAGTCCTTGGCTTTCATATGATCACTAAGGTGTATATGTAGTTTTATGGATTGTCTGGTAAACCCCTTGCCTAGTTTCTCTAGAGCAGTCACTTTTTGATCCTTTTCAGACTCCTTAAAAGAAAAGGCTCTATTGAGCACTTGTCACTTCAAGCTCGCTAAATATTCGAAGGCAACTAGAGTCATCTTTTGTCCTTTTCTCGACTCTTAAAACATGAAAAGGTCAAGTTGTGTCATGATGTCTTAAAATTTATTCAACCACGATTACATTTACCTTGTTAGATCTTGTTTGCGCTATTTTTGAGTAGGGTCTTTTATCGTTAGCTTGTCTAAGATTTTTGTTTGATTCGATCATCCTAGCAGATCCATCGATCCCGTCTCCCGTCCCGAGTGACCAAGGGTATCCTTATTCTGCTACTCCTGAGACACCGGTTTGTGGTGACACTTTCCCTGTTATTCCAAGTGTCCAACCGTTGAACTCTCGTGCTCCAGAGGACGAGCTTTACGAATTGTTTTGGAACCCTGTTTGGGAGCCTTCTGAAGAGGATTTTCCCTCTACTCCTGTTGGTGTTTCGTCCCCAATGGCTTCTTCCGACATGGAAGACACATCTCCTGTATCGAGTGGAACACTTGTTATGTCGAGTATTAAGACTCCCATCCCGGCCACATCCCCAATTATCTCTACGCCCTACACTGTTACACCTCTCGGTATCACAGTGCCGATGCGCTATAGATCTCTAAGGGATGCTATGGGTTCTGCGAGTTCCTCTTCTATGTGGGATAATAACATTGTTCCCACTACGGGACCTTTTGTTTCCCAGGTTCACCATACCGCTGTCACGTCGGTTCCGACCAATCTGACCATTTGTGTCGCATCATCGACTCCATTTGCTAGTGTCGTTACGACATCTTCCGTCGTAACTACTATTGCTGGCCCATCCCGAGGCCCGGTACGTAGTGGTCAATCGACACATGCTGCTAGAGTTGTTCATCCTGCGAGCGGTGCCCTGCCTTCTTCTGATGCCATTTCAGCAGGGGGGCATATTCTCAGTACTTGCATGCTGTCCAAAATCCAGGCGGGCAAGGCCCTTATTATGATCCTGTCAATCATTATTTGTATACCTCCTTGCCAGCCCAACCTGCTGTAGAAGGTACCATTCCGTTGAATGTGGCTTGGGGTACCACTGGCTACGGTGGTGGCCAATTCTTTCCAGGTCAAGGGCAGCCATCTTAGGGACCATCATACGAAGGTCAGCCATCCTACATGCAGCCTAATTATGGGCAGCAGTATTATGGCCAAACCTATCCAGGGCAACATGGAGGCTCACAAGGACAACCCTACCAGGGACAACCTTCGGCCTCTGTTGATCCATCTTATACATATCTTGGGCAACCTTCTGGAAACCCGGGACAACCTTACGTGCAACAAGGACAACCTGGAAACCAGCAAGGTTACCCTTCTGGGCAAGGTGGCCAGCCTTACATGTAGCAAGGCCAGCCCACTGCTCAGCCTAGTCTGCCATCTGGTCTACAAGGACAACCTTCGGTTGCGCAAGGACAACCAAACCCTCAACAAGTTCAACCTTCTGGGCAAATAGGTCTGCCTCAGATCCAACCAAGACAACCTTCCGGCTAGATGGCCCAACCTCAGTCTTCGCAAGGATATCTCTCTGGGGCGGCTCAACCGGGCATGCAGATGGTTCTTGCTTCTCAAGCTCAATCCGGTTACCAACCCCAGAATCAAACTGGTCTCCAGCCACAAGGTGGGTACCAATCCCAACCTTCTTATCAGATGCCGCTTGGTTCCTAGGCTCAATATGGAGCCCAGCAACCATATGGATACCAACAACCCCAGGGGCCAAATCAATTCGCCCTGTATCAAAATTACCAATAGCCGCAGGTCACCCCTTATCAAAATTATCAGCAACCCAATGTTGCTCCTGCAGGACAGTATGGTAACCAATGGGGCGCTGGGAGATAGAACCAGAATCAACCATCTGGTTACGGATATAACCCTTATGGACAAAGTTCCTATGGACGAGGTCCTTTTGGACCTGGTCCGTCCGGACAAGGTCAATGGGGGCAACCAGCAACTGGATGGAACTCTGGCCCTACCTCATATTCGTAGATGTCCTTCAACCCGCAACTACCATTTCTAGCGATGTTGGAACTGCCCGATGTGTCGAAGTTAACAAATGATCCTATTTTGCATAATCCACAATGGCCACCAGTTCCAACTAAGATACCCGACGACTGTCCCAAATTCGACGGCAAAGCTGGAGAGGATCCTCAAGCCCATGTAATGACTTATCACCTATGGTGTTCGTCTAATTCATGGCTTGATGATTCGGTTCGACTTCACCTGTTCCAAAGGACTCTCACCGGCTCCGCTGCTAAATGGTACATTAAATTGACCCGTGGGTCTTTTCAAGATTTCAATTCATTGGCTATGGCATTCCTCACTCATTTTCAGTTACCCATTCGGTACGATACAGGGACCCATCTCCTTACATCTCTCAAGCAGGATATGGCTACACACATCTCTGATCATATACATGAATGGAGAAGGCGCCGCCAGTTGATCAAGTTTTGGATTCCTGATCAACTCCTCACCGATTGGTTCACAACTTCCTTTGTCCCTAAGATTGAATGGGACATTGCTATGGGAGCCTATGTGACTGAAGATCAAGCGATCGCGCGTGCTCAGTACCTGGACTTAGTTTACTCTCAGTCGAGTACTTTGTATGAGTATTTGCCTGATGCCTCGAGACCCGGTACATCCAAGACTCCACCAAAGCCATCTGTTGATGGAGTTATTGGCTTTGTGAATCCGTCGTCCAAAAAATCATCCTCGAACCCTGGGAAGCAAAAGTTGAATGGTTCTAATGAAAACACTTCTCAGGGTGGTTCAAATTCTGGAAGTACTTCCGAGGTTAACGCCGTCCAGTCCACCACAACGAATAAGGCCTCAAAAGGAAAGAAAAAGGGGAAAGCAAAGAATAAGTCTGAACAACCTAAACAGGATTCCTCCAAACCTCCATCCGAGGAAGGAGCTAAGCGCAAACCCAAATATCCTTGTCTCATCTGTGAGGAGGATCACTATACTAAAGACTGCCCAAGGCGGTCCGAGGTTAGTCGTTTTTTGAAAGGCGCTCCTGGGATTCCTGCGGTTCTTAAAGAACCTTTCCCCTCTCAACAGACTCAAATGGTGGCTAATCCATCTTCATCTTCTTCTCCCTTTGGTTCCCAAGTCTTCATGGCTGGATCCATTCCCGTTCATGTAACGACTCGAACAAAGGAGTATCCGTTGTCCGCTGGGAAGGATCCCGAGGTTCCCTCAAGCGCTCCTTCATCCAGCTCTGGTCCGCTCCATATTGAGAGACCAAGTACTGAGATGACCATCTGACCCCCTCCCAAAGGAGTACTCAGGAGATCATCTTACAACCCAAATGCTCGTGCTGCTCAGCACTACAACATAGTTGAGGAGTTAGCGCAGGCTCTGTCAGCTATGTCCACCTTAGAAGTTCTCCAGAGCTGCCCCCCTCAGAGTAAGTCCCTGCTATCGGCCATTGGTGGCATCGACCCGACAGATTCAGATCTGATTACCTTTGATCTCGAGAGCCATGTCCCAAGGTTGCCTCATTAGATCACTTTTCTTATACAAGTCATCATCAATTAAAAAATGATCCATCGAACAATTATTGATGAGGGCACGTCAACTTGCATCATGTCTATTTCTTGTTGGAAAGTGATCGGGTCTCTGACTCTGAGCTAGTCTCCTACGACACTGGAGGCCTTCGATGGGAGAGAATCGCGTCCCTATGGTATTCTTCAATGCTTGTCGATCACTTTAGAAGGGAAAACTGTTGAAGTAGAAGTTGAGGTCGTTGACGCAAACCTTACTTACAACCTCCTTCTGGGCTGGAGTTGGACGTATGCCATGCGTGCCATGGCTTCATCCCTCTTCCATGTCATCCGTTTCCCTCACCAAGGGAAAATTGTCACGGTAGACCAACCCTCCTTCTTCGCTTCTTCTTCTGAAGGAAATGTGCCTTTCGTGGAGCATACCTCCATCCCCTTCGAGAGTGTGGGAGCCAGGCTCTTCAAAGATCCCGCCCTCATTAGTGTTTTTTCACTCCCACCTCCGAACCTTGCTTCGCTCGGTTTGGTTCCTACTCATTCTGATCCCTCATTGCACACTGTTGTGGCCCTCGGTCCCTTTGCACAAGGGGACATTGATCCTCTAGCTTGTAACCCTCACTCGGCCGGGGGGCATGGGCATATCATCAGTGCCGTTGATCATCTTATCAAGAAGGCCGAGACGACGCCTACATTATCTAGGCCGGTTACGCAACAGTGCGATGGAGCAAGTCCCTAAATGGGCTTGACTTAAATCAAAGTATCATGAGTGCACTCTCTTTTTGTACATACGTATGCTTTCAGCAGTGCGTTGTGTGTGCATGATTGTTTTAGTTTTTATTGTGTCTTTTGCTTCTTGATTTCATTACTTATCAACATATTCCAAGACGACTTAATACGTTAACCGATGCATTAGCTAATTATGTATTGGACAGGCATTTGCATAACATGTGAATCAACATAATACAAGAAGCATAAAGTACAATAGACCATAAAACATATGTATATATATGTGTGTGTCCAAAATGTTTGCACCCCGTGCATCATCAAAAAATAAGTGTACATGTCTAGATAGGGCCTGTGTTCTCTGTACATCTGAGACACATGTCTCTCAAAAATCACCAGTAGGGAATAAAGACCTAGATATCTACTGTGGTGGGTTGTGCTCCCTATAAGCCACAGCCGTTCGTGCCACCCGCCTCAAAAGGCAGTGCATCCTAGGTTCTACTCCCACTGTATGGATCTGAGATGCTATGGGAACCTCCTCTATCCCCTGGAAATCTGGGATCCCTATCAGCAAGCCCTCAAGGTTCAGTATCACGGTATCCATCGTATCATCTCCCGGAGGGGCTAGGGCTAGAGCTCCAATACCCCGTGCATCCCTCCGGGGCCTCCAGGGCTAGACCGAGGGGTCTCGCCGGTCCTACATCTTCATGCCATAGCGTTTGTCATTAGAACATGTACATGAAAAAATAAAAAACATCACAAAAATAAAAAATCAAAAAATGAGATCAAGTGTCTTACCACCGTCATCCCACTGCTCTCCAGCAGGAAGCGGCATGTTTGGGTCTCCACGAAAGTCTACGCCGACATATGGCCAGTCCTCCACAAAAATAATCTGCCTCTCCAACCACTCTCGGAAGTATACTCCCCATGCCACTGGTCGACCGCCACCTCCTCGTGGCATGATCTGGCCCCATCGTGTGGCCCTCGTCTCTCGAGGGCCTTTAGGTGGGTCCACGACCATATCCTGCAGCTGCAATGCCGGTACTTTCTCCAGCATGAGCGGGAGTAAAATCGACCCATAGCAAAACTGCTTCGACTCACCTCGACGGCAGTTGGTCAACTGTCTCTTCATACTTGTCTTTACTGCCGCTGCTCGGTTGAATATGGTAGGATTCAAGCATTCGAGAGCCAATCGAAAATGGGCCTTCGAGGCCTCATGATTGGCCAAGGAGCCCGCTGCCCGAGTCACCATGAAGAGTATAGTTCGAAGGACGATGTCCTCCACCGTAGGAATTGCCACCTTCCCGCTCCGCTTCTTGCGTGCCCGTGGGCACACCTGGGCCATCAGCATATCTAGAGTATCACCATCGGGTCGTTGCCCCTCCAGAATAGGCATCTCACCTTGACGTGATAACCCGGTCAAAAAATAGATACCTGTGTAGTCAAACTCGATGTCTCGGCCTCGGATCACAAACTTCCCATCAGTGGGATTCCAGGCTCTGATCAAGAATTCAAGAAGGTTAGGCTATTCTCGCAGGCGCGGAGTTAGGAAGAATTTAAGCAACCCACACCCCCGCATTGCATTTCGGCACCCAGCATCGGCAAAAGCCGCTATATCCTCATTATCATGAGCGTGTTCCTGCCAAACGAATGCCATTATACCCTACATGGTCAAAAAATTTCATTAGGGCCCTGCTCATAAAGTTTCACACGTTCAATTTTTCAAAAAACTTGTTGCGCGACGTCAACGCGACTGTTTTTAAAACAGTGGTGTTGATAATGGCGCCCTTTGATAATTTTTTCCGGGTCAGCGCAGAAGTACATCACTCTTCCACGTTGATCCGGGAGTGGTCTGTGGAATTTTTTTCGATCAGCGCAGACCCGATAGAGAAATCCGCGCTGATCGAGAGCGGAATGAGTTTCAAAAAATCCACCCAAACCGCCACTTCCCACCGTTAAAATGCAGCAAAAAGACTTCAAAATGGAGCATAAGGAAATATGAACCTACCTGGTACAGACTGCAGGATCTTGGATGCACGTACGGGGTGGAATTTGGCTCGTCAACCTCACAGCTCCACGTCATTCTCCATAGTTCCAAATGGTAACAATGGTAAAAATTTGGTTTACCCTCCTATTTATGGTAAATTTTGAAAATTAAATATTACTTTTCATTCATATGGGTTTTTTTTATGATGGTTTTTACGATATGCTTGGTTCCGATATAGTTTTACTATGTTTTTATTCATGTTGTCTATATTATTTCGAACAAGTTTACGCGTGCGGTGTTCCTTGTGCAGATTCTCATGCTGGTGGAATTACGACAGTTCTATACGCACTTGGTTCCAAAACGTCGGCTTTAAGATCTTTTTCGACGTGAAATAAGAAAAGATAGCCGAGTCTCCTTCTCGACTCGTTAAAATAAGCAAGAGGCGGTCGCCTTTAAAGCTCTTTTTTTCGACCGTTTAAACTTAAAAAGATCACCGGGTTTTTGTCGTTTCGAATTCATTAACGGTCACGAAGTGACATGGTTTTGATCGCTTTTTTACTTTTTCAGATCAAATTCACTACTTATGAAAAGTACTCCTCAGTCGTGATGATCGAGCGGTTCTTTCGAGAATAGTTTTATACTTTTTCGGGCTCAAGAGACACAACTTTACGAAAAAGGACACCCCTGGAGTTTTCTTTTTGCTGTCTTTTCAAACTCTCTAAATATGAAAAGTCGCCAAGTTTTTCCTTTGTCAGACTCGTTAAAACTTTAATGACATCGGGTTCCGTCGTGATGACGCCTCTCAAGCATATTCTATCCCCGTCAAGCTTTCCATCCAAAAATAACCGGGGTACTCGCTAGAAATGGTGGGGGAATAAAGGAACCGTAATCATCGTCGTGTCGGTAGTATGTCGCTCTTGAACATGGCACTTGTCTGCATTCGTGTCTGGGTGGGGACATCTCATCTTGTTTCACACTTGCCTCCGTGGGTTTGGCTTATCCTGTTTAACCATTCATTTGCTCAGCGCCTTGTCACCATGACCCCTGATCATTTGACATCAAATACTGCCAAGTCCGCTGTCGTGCCGCCGATATGTTCAAGAGAAGTTGACCTCTACAGAATACTCAAACTCCCTTTGATACCTCACACAAAACATTTTATCCCTCTCTGTCTCGTGTCAATGATGTGGGAAACATTATGGCCCACCTTTGATCAAGGTCACTTCTTGTCAACTTCAGCTCATTATCTAGGAAGTTGACCTAGAGACTCCCTTTAGGTGCCTTAGAGCCTGCATGCCTCAATGGTGGGTTCTTCGTGTTCGATGCGAGGTTTTCATCATTGGCCTCCGATCGGATGATTCTACAGGTGTTCGACACCGTCTTACTGATTCGCACATCGTGGATTGTACCTATAGTACCTTGAGGACCATTGTTATTATTGGTGGTACCTCTCGCGTCTGTTAACAATTTTCATCATTGACTGGTAATCAGACGATGTTCTCGCATGTTCCACTTCGACTCCTACATTCGCATGCTTGAACTTGTACTTTATTCGGGTCGAGTTGGAGTGCAAGAACCTGGATTTTGTATGTTGGGATCCAGGCTGCATTTTGTGGATTATTATAACCACTGCATGACTCATTCACTGGATGGCTGCGTCCATACCTAGGATCCAGATTTTTATGTACTCTGCTATGGATGGCTGCGCCCATACCATGTACATCATGTATTTGAGATATCAGTTGTACATACGTGCAGGTTCTTCCTGGTGGTGTTCCAGTTTAGCCAATTTCGTAAAGCATTTCACCCTCCCACTCTCTCGGGCTTCATGCTTTAGGGGGCATCTGTTACACAGTAATTTGTCACTGTCTCCCTGTCAGTCTTCCCGCTGTGTCATGGGACCAAATTAATCATGCTCCTGCTCTCTAATGTTGCCAAATGACCCACTTTTCCAAAGTTCTTCTATCATCGCGACTGTTGTAAAAATAAACGCGCTAATGAGCGCTCCAAAATAGACCTAATACGCTGCCAGCGCGGAAGTACACGTGATTCCCGTGCTGGTCGAATTTCATGTGACAGCATGTCCGTTACTTATATCTGATCGTGCGGATATGACTTTCTTTGTTATTCAGCAGCGATGTCAGCGCTCCAGTGCAGTTATTTACCCGCGATGATCCAATCTGGGTGAGTTTGTTCTAATAGCCGGCCTTCCAGATGACTCCAGACCTGGTTGTTGGCCTTGTAAATGTCGCCCTCCCTTCTCTGGCATGTCTGTTTCGTCATTTGAGCCACCTTCCTTGGAGATAAGTTCATCCTCCCACCATTCATGGAGACTCCTTCTCCTATTTAAGCCTCCACCATTTCCATAAGCTGCTAGTTTTGAATTCATGGTGTTTGGAGTGTTGCTAATAGTGTGTGAGCTTGATAGGCAGCTGGTGTGACAAGTGTGGGATTGCTAGAGTGCTTAAGCAAGGTTGTGAAGTGTTTCCATCTTGTGTAAACTTGTGTGAGAGAGAGTTTTGTCTTGGGATATCTATCTTCAAGGGTGAATGCTTGAGGGACTTGCTGGCTGGACCCAACCAAAGGAGGATTTGATGTCAGAACTTGGTTGTATTCTCTTTTGTTTTATCAATAATAATGGATGACTATCATTATGGTTCCACTCATGTGTCTTTATTATGATGTTTGAGTTGTATCCTTTCTGACTGATACATAGTTGCATTTCCCGGATTTAATGCTTGTATTTGTCTTGTTCTTTGCATGTGCAGGTGTCTTTTCATGGAGATCGTGAGGATCGTGACCAGCCGAAGTGAAATAACGGAAGCGACGACCCTTCTATGAATATAAGGGTTGGATTCGAGGTAGGATCTCATCTTGGCCTTTATTTTGCAATTAGGAACCTGCGTGTTAGCATTGTTTGATTGTTGCTAGACCTCAGTTAAGCTAGTGGGATTGCCTTTGTCCGCAGAGGGGATTTACCTACACAACAATATGTGCCCTTAGCCTCAGTGAAAGATGTCTTAACTCAGCCAGATATTGATGGAAAGAGGGCAAAATGGATTGAAAAATTCATAGAATTCAACATAGAGGTGAAACCCACTAAGCTTGTCAAAGGCCAGGGATTGGCTAAGCTCATCACCAAAGAAAATTACAACTTGTTAGACATAGATTGCATGGGTCTAAACGCATATGATGAGAAAACAAAGGGAGCATCAGAAGAGCAAAAGCAAGATCAGTCTTTGGCTGAAAATATAGTCACATGTGAATGGTATTACAACATAGTTCATTTTTTGCAAAAACTAGAAATCCCTCCAGGACTATAGTCACATGTGAATGGTATTACAACATAGTTCATTTTTTGCAAAAACTAGAAGTCCCTCCAGGACTATAGTCACATGTGAATGGTATTACAACATAGTTCATTTTTTGCAAAAACTAGAAGTCCCTCCAGGACTTAGCTCAAGTCAAGCTTGTGCCATTAAACTCAGATCAACCAAGTTCTACATTAATAAAAATCTGCTTTATTAGAAAGACCCATGAAGAATCCTCTTAAGGTGTCTAGATAAAGAACAATCTTTGGAGGTCATACAATAATTTCATTCTAGCATCTATGGAGGGCATCATTATTGGAAAACCACATCTCACAAAATATTTAGGGCTAGATATTATTGGCCTAATTTGTTCTCTAATGTGTTTTCTTTTGTAAAATATTGTGACAAATGTCAGAGATCTGTAGGAAGACATCAACTAAAATCTCTACCCTTAAAGCCAATACATGTCAATGGTCCCTTCCAGCAGTGGGGCTTGGACTTTATAGGTGAGATCAACCCACATTCCAGTGGCCAACACAAATGGATCTTAGTAGCCAATGATTATTTTACCAAGTGGATTGAGTCTATACCCACTAAGAATGCCAATCATCAAGTTGTCATAAGGTTCTTGAATGAAAATATTTTCACTAGATTTGGTTGCCCAACCAAACTAGTCACTAATAATGTAGCAGTGTTCAAGGCAAAAGAATTGATGGACATGATTGAATCCATGGGAATTCAAGTGGTGCATTCTACTTCATATTATCCTCAAGGAAATGGCTTGGAAGAATCATCTAACAAGAGTCTGGTAGGGGTAATCAAAAAGCTTTTAGAGGACAAAAAAAAGAGCTGGGATTCCAAGCTGAAGTTTGTTCTATGGGCTGACCGAGTTACTATTAAAAAATACATAGGGAATTATCCATTTAAATTGGTTTCTAGTGCTGATGTTGTTTTCCCCATCCAGCTGATTCTCCCTGTGGCTAAGTTCTTGCAAGAAGAACAAGATGAAGAAAATGACATGGTAAGAAGAATGAATAACTTGGTTGAACTATAGAAGATCAAAGAGCAGCTGATTGAGAAGTCAAAGGCTCATTAGAAGAAAATCAAAGAAACCTTTGATAGGAAAGCAAAAGTAGACAATTTCCAAGTTGGTGATTGGGTTCTCAAATGGGATGTATTTAAGGAAAAGAGAGGAAATCATGGCAAGTTTGACTCCTTATGGACGGGGCCTTTTGTCATCGCTCAAATTAAGCAAAACAATACATTCATCCTACACAGTCTTGAAAGAAAAGATACTTCGGGTAGCCTAGTAAATGGGTGGTTCTTGAAACTTTATTTCGCTTAAGGCTTTAAGGCCTTGTTATTGTAAATATGTTTTTCCAAGTTTTTATTTCATTACAAAATATACTCCATGCCCAATGGAACACTAGAAGGGAGATTTAATTTTTGTTTTTACAGGAAAGGCATTGATCTGTAGCTCTTGAAACCTCACAGGGAGGCTTTCATCCCCAGAGGGAGCCAATGTTAGCCTTGTGAGAAAATGGTCCAAAAAAGGATTCAAGTATGCCCCAAAAGTCTTCAAATCCCTCTCAAGGATCATTCAAAGTCAAAATGGTCGCGGGAGGAAAGCCCTTGGAAAGGTGAAAATACACTATCGGGAGGCTCAAAAAACTCTAATAACATGGAAAAACCATTACTGCAGGCTTAAACTGGGCATCACATAACAACTATTAGATCTGACTGATCAATGGCCCAGATCTAAGCGGAAAATCACAGATTGGTAGGACAGAGGGGACAGTCGAACGACAGGCGCATGACACCGCTGATCAGTGATCGCCGATGATTGGATCGATGGGAAACACATGTTCTGTTGTATAAAGGACCAGGGAATGAGTGACTTGAAATTGCGATTTATCACATCGCAATATCGCTATCGGTGCCAACCTGGGGACGAGGCATAGTCACGGGCATATGTGCAACCCGATGGGCGGTCCCAATGTAATTATATGCGATAAATGGATATATTTTCAATTTGTGAAAGGCCATTTTAATGTATTTTCCATATATTTCGTTATTTAACGAAATACACAGGAACCTTGGTAGTGCCAATAGCGACGAAGTTTGGACCCGATGGGTAAATAAATCATTTTTTATGACTTTTAAAGTCTGAAAGGAACAAACATTGGTGGGAGTTTACAACATTACAGTGGTTTCTGTGTAAAACAGAAAACACTCATTATTAAACAGTTTGAAGAGAAACCGAGGTCGAGAAGCATCTATAGTGCAACAAAGCATGCCCACACAGCCTGAATCAGATACATCATGGGGCAACACAACGCGACACAACCGAAATCAACAAAAGAGATTGTGGGCATCTCTGTCAAGAGAGAGCTCCCTGCCAGTGCACCCAAAATATCTGAATGCATTATTCCTCTGCCAGAAAGAGAAAAACCTTCGAGCCATGCCTGCCTATTGAGGGAATCAAATGGTTAAGGGATAGAACAGACAACGTTAAGACTCTGAGCCTTCTAGAGAGCTCAAGAGCATTGTAAAGGGCCTATAAAAGGAAGAAAACTAGATGTAACAAGGGTTCAACTTTTGGAGATTATTCCTCCTCTGTTTATTCAAGCTTCTCATCTTCATCCTAAGAAATACAAGCTTCTTTTGCCATTAGATGTTCAATGCCCATTCCATTTATGTTTTTCTATGCTTGCATTTGAATAGTTTGTTTAGGTTTTCTGTGTGTGTAAGGCCAGATAACTGTCATCTTATCTCTGCTTTGATATATTAGATTAGAAAGATTCTTTGCTGCCTATAGCTAGCCATTTATATGTATTATTATATATGCATCTTCCTGTATAGTCAGTAAGCTTCTTTGCTGCCTATAGCTAGTCATTGATATATGTTCATGTATGTAATCTGCTGGTATTGTCAGTATTCTCCATCTATCTATTAAATCTACAAACTATTGGGCATTTGTGGTCTAAAGCCTTGTGTTGTTAAGGGTGTTCATACATGTCTTGAACAAGAATAGAGCTGAAATGGTTATCTAACTTGATCCAAACCATCTTTTATTCCAATAGTTCAGGGAACAATATTGAAGATTACATGTTACCAAACATCTCCGATTTATAACCTAGGAGAGTTTCCTGGAGTGCTAACAGGACCATTTACCCCTATGGAATATGCTCCAATGAATGGAGGCTTAAGGACATGGGAACTTGTTGTCCTTTCTATAACACCCCCCAAAATTATGCTATATTCAAATTTTGGAGCCTACTTTTAGTCATGTAAGGTATTTCTTTTGGTCATTAAGTGTCGTTTCATGTTGCTACATATATGATAGGTGCCCATGTTCCTTTCTAAGTTTTTCTGCATCATTAAGAGTAATAATAATGCACATTAGGGTCATAATACACTTTTGGTCATAAAACACCACTTTTTTATCGCAACTGCACATACTTGGTTTGTTATACTTGGTGAGTTTTTGTGAACTAGAATTTTGATGCATAATTTTTAGTTTTGGGTTATGTCTAAGTTTTACTAATGAGCTAAGTTGTGTTGCACTTGATTTTCCTCCTAACTCACTAAGTTTTTCAATGTGTTATGCCACTAGACTTAGACAATTTTCTTACTTTGTAAGCCTACCCTCTAGGACATGAAGAGTGCCTAACACACTCCTAAGGCCTATAGGAGACCCTTATTATCAGTTTTTTTTGTGCCCTACACCCAGATGAACCCTCTTCCTTCCTCTAGCATAATGCCTCTCCGTCAACAGTCGCCTTTCTTGTTGCTTGTTCTTCCACCCTGTGCCTAGCCTTAGCCTTTGCCTTTGCCTCCCATTTGAGCACACTGCACGCCCTCAATGGAAAGTAAGGCCTTCCCTTGTGCATTTTTCTTATGCCTTGCACCAACATTGTGGCCCTAAATTCCCTTCCAAGCACTCAACACATCCTTAATGAACAATCATGTTGACTATCTCTTGTTGTTGCACCTTTCTCCCTTCATCACACCCTCTGTCACGTCCCTTCTCAAACACATTTGTAACATGGTGATGCTACACAATTTTTCACAATTTTGGCTAAGGAAGAGAACCCATCATTTTCAATTTAGGGACTTAGGAGGCAATTCAACTTAATTTTGTTGCTAGTGGAATATGGGGTCCACCCACATGGGAATTCGAATTGGCCCATTCAAATAGCTTGGAGGGAAAGTAGAATAGGTGGATGGAGGGGCCCACATGAGGCAAGGGTGGCCAAAGGAGTTATAAGGAGGGATCATATCTCATTTTGGGATTCATTCATACATCTTGCAAACAAAATCACTTGATTGTTCACTCTGCTGTTTAGTTGAGTCAACCGGCTATTTAGCCATGAATCTCTCAAGTGGGAGATTCAACCTCTACTTTGGGGGACCATCTATGCCCGCCCTAGAGAGGAAGTTCTACAAGGATTTTAGGAGTTCCGGGGTAGTGACATACCACCACCAACTAGCGCAAAGCAGGGAGTGCATATTTATAGGCAACCAAAGAATACACAGAGGGAGATAGAGGCCAACAGAGATCATATTGTTGGTTAGAGAGTTAGAGAGATGAGATAGCAAAAGTAGAATAACATTCTTGCTGAGTTTTACATCCAGCAGAGTCAACATTCCAACAGTTTGAATCACTGGGCTAGGGGACAATGCAGAGGCCACTCAACAGTTTTTTGTGGAGCTTAGGAGCAGGTGTCTTAGGCCAAGAGCTCACTTGGGAAGTTAGGGATTGGATAGAAAGGGTTAGCCCAACACTTTGGGGGCATTTATGGGAGGATTTAGAGGCAATTTCTAGGAGGCCAAGTTTTGCAGTTGGAGCTGAGGTTGCGCTCCAAGGGGGTCAAATTTTAGAATTATAAACTAGCCAAAATCCTTTATAGGTTTTTGACAAGGATACCAAATATAAAGTTTCATAATTTTCTGAGCACCTTAGGTGGGGTTTTAAGCCATATCTTTGTAGTAGACAATGTAGAATTGTTGTGGATTGAATAGTGCCTTTGGGGGTTGATATTGGGAAGTCCAAATTGGGCCAAACCATTTCTAGGTTTTTGTGGGTTTTGGCCAAGGATTTTGTGGCTGAAGTGTCATCATTTTCTGAGCATTAGAGGAGGAGTTTCTTGCAGTCCCTTTCCAGGTAGCAGTGAATTTTTCTAGGCAATGCAAAGCATTATAGGAGTAGTCATTTCTAGCATTTGAGATCATTGTATTATCACTTGGGTTCTGTCACGCTTGCCATTGAAGAAAGCCCAGGTGCATTCCTACATACTATTGTACTTGCTCCATTGATTAATAAAATGGCTCAGCTTGTTCTTAATTCCAAAGTTTTTATGAGAATTTGCTAATTGTTTAAAATTTTTGTGTTGTAAATCGTTTTTGCTTTGGATATCACTATTTATTTAAGTTTGGAACATTATAGTGGTATCAGAGCATAATCTTGGCCCAGTTGTGGGAAATTAGCCAGAAGATCATGAAAGCTTTGGGTATGAGTGTACAATGACAGGTGAAACTAGAGACAAACCCATGGCTCAAGGGAAATCCAGTATGTAGAAATTATGGGATAGAATTCATTGGGACGATGAGAGGTTGGCCCAGTTGAGGAGGGTGACAGATCAAACCCATCCTCACCCTTACAACAAAGACATTAGAGGTGAGCAAGTTGTGGTGATGCAACCATCTACATCGTGTGGAGAAAGTTGACCAGATAAGGGCATCAGATCTACTGAAAAGAAGAAAACATGACAAAGATGGTTAGAGGGTGAGACCAGGGAGTGCTTTTGATGATGGAGACTTATATTTGGATATCAGGAGCCTAAGGAGGAGGTTGAGCATGATGTTGAGAGCCCACATAATGGTGAGGAGAACATCAATATACCTGGTGTAGCATAGGAGTCACCTTTATTAGAGACCTCTTTGATAGCCCCAATTAACACCCACGTGGAGAGGATAGAGCTTACTCATATAGAGCCATTTGTTGAGGGGGTGCCATCCTTGGATGAGATGCCAACAATTGCTGAGGTATCTAGATCCATGCTCGAGTTTATAGGTGATAGATGCCAATGATAGTTCCATCAGTCTTAGGATGACTTTCCAACATTAAAAAGGAAGGTCGTGTTAGTGCGAGAGGCGATTCTACAACAGAACAAGGAGATGGAGGGCATGAGAGTAGTTTGTGCTAAGTCCACATCCAAATTGACTCACATTGGGGAGTAGTTGGATTCCCTACTGGTGCAGCTAGAGTGCACATTAGAGCGTGAGAGCAACCCTCTTCAGGTATACATAGACGGGGTTGGCAACACTGTTAGGTTACCTTGGCCCCTGGGATAGAGGGAGATAGAGCTACCTAGTTAGATTGTATGTATTGACCAAGATAGTGAGATGAGACGACTTGAGTTGCACAAGGTGCAAGACCCACATGCTGAGGTTTTTCTATGTGCGGGAGTTCGTGCATTTGATCCCTCTCTTGGGGTTGTGTGGAAAGAACTGATTTGGTACCCGGTGGAGTGGACGATGGAGATGGTAGTGGACCCAGGTGGAGCTCAGTAGGAGTTTCCAAGCACTGGGGATGATGGAAGCCCTGACTGACATTGGGATTTGGAAGGGACTACCTACCATTTTCCATATATGTTGGTTGACTAGCCCCAGGATGGTGCAATTGACCAAACAATTGAGCATGCACATTCACTAGGGTAGTCTAGGTCAATAATAGTGGTCGACCATTTTATGGACAAACTCTTTTGGTTTTCTTGGTATGGCATTTGTACAAGTGATCACTTGGTCATCAACATACTCTGGCAAGATTTTATCGAAGGAGGTGGCATTGGCAGGCCACCAGACGGTGCCTTGCATGGAGCTGGGGGCTCTTCACTTTTATGTGGGGCACAAAGGATGCAGAGGAGTGGGGCAGTGGTGGCATCACTGCTGACACATAGGGAGAGTCACTTCTCGGATCCCTGAGAGGGGATTTGTAGGGAATATCCATTCATCGGCGGGGATAATGATGCGAGGTTGGAGGTGATGATATTGATCGAGTGTGGCCTGGATATAGAGACATAGCTCTAGACCATCATATCTAGGGATGTGTGGGAGAATCTAGCATTGAGCAGTGGTCTACTGGTTGGCATGGAGATGCATGGTGGTGTGTTGGAGACGTTACGGAGTGGGAGTGCCTCACATCTTCGTGAGTGCATGTGGGGAGGGAAACTAATAGGAAGTAGGACGGTATAGGATGGCATAGCTGCAGCTGAGGGTATTCAACAATGTATAGGTGTAGGCCATAGTGTACATTGGCATGTCCAAGAGTACTAGGATGATCGGTGGTATGTAGAGACATATGGTGCTTCACAAAGAGGTCTTGGAGTGTTGCCTCGAGGGACACCCATGGATGGAGATACCGGGCATACCTTTGGGTGTAGTTCACCTAGGATCGATGGGGACATAGATGAGTGATACTTGATGGTATCTACGGGGACTCACACTCTTGACTCTCTTCTACGTCACTTACAGGAACGGGCGATTTAATTGTTGTGCTTTGATGCTTTGGGCATGAGCAATAGGGGACGAGAAGCTCACCCAAGATATTTTGATGACACTTGATGCGATAGAGGGTAGAATTCATAGCGGGGGCATCTAGTCGGTGTGCGAGTTGACAGCCACAGGTAGAGGGATGAGGTGATCACTGACAAGGATGGCATATCATTCATCACTGATCCTATGCCTGAGGAGCTAGTCATAGGGGAGACATGTTTCACTCTTTCCACAAGGCATGTCTGGACCATGCATGAGTAGATCATACCATGTACAGCTGAGATAGTTATCCAGTATGTATCCAGGTTCCCAACATTGTATTGACACATTCACTAGGGGGCGGGTAGCTGAACCATTGTCAATGGTTGGCAGGCGCTGGATGGATCCACATACACTGAGTTGATTGCCCATATCAGAGACCCATCTATTGGTTACATTGAGGGGGTAGCTATTTGGCACACATGGTTTTCAGTGGTCATCAGTGCTACATAGTGGCAGGCACCAGACAATTTAACATGTCTCATATTAGTTCATGATTTATGGAGCCTATATATGGGTGGCATGCAAGGACTAGAGATAAGGGCCAAAGGAGGGATTCTATCGGTTTTCAGGGCTATGCCGCAGTAGGTATTCCTATGGGATGCAGGGATTTAATTGATCGATAGATCACTTGTGATGAGTGAAGTCGTGGTAGAGAGTGATATAGTTCACTCTTGGGATGACACATGGGGATTCACAAAGGGTTTCATCATATGGGGAGGCAAACATTATATATTGCTGCACATGTTCAAAGTTATATTTGGATGGGTAGGCCTTGGTGCCATGGATATGCTTAGGCCGGATGTGTCTCACCTCTTTCAATATTCCACCATTGAGTTCTAGGAGAGGAGGATACTGTCTACACATGGTGGGGAGTATGACATAGTCAGAGTAGCGCAATGTCAGAATGGTTGCACAAGTCTGGTACTAGCATGGAACTGGGGCGTCATAGCTCTTCACAAATAAATAAAATTTAGGGATGCACTAGGTACTGCAAGGGGAGATCATACAAATCTTCCATTGGGATTTAATGAGTCACTATTGGAGCAAGGGACTCCTGGTACTTGCACCAGGCAGGATAGTGAGTGGAGCGAGGGGAGCTTCATGTTTGACAGGATGGCCTGGGATCTTGGTATTGAAGGATTCTTTCATATCAAGACAGTGCTGAGGTTAGGGACGATTCAGAGGCACATCTGGGACCCTGGCACATGTCGCAGTGAAAATGGGGAGCAACAATTAGAGAGGATGCTCATTCAGGCATTGCTTGAGGAGAAGCGATTTTTGGAGCATAGGAAGAACTTGTCGAATGAGGATGCCACCTGGGAGGTTGAGCACATATTGGAGCACCCAAATTTGAGGTTTCTTGAGGGAAAACAATAATTGGGAGGGGAGGACTATCATTTCGCTTCTCAAACACATTTGTAATAGGGCGCTTCTACACAATTTTGCACAATTTTGTCTAAGGAAGAGAACCCATCATTTTTTTATTTAGGGACTTAGGAGGCAATTCAAATTAATTTGGCTATTAGTGGAATGTGGGGGCCATCCACATGGGAATTAAAATTGGTCCATTCAAATAAATTGGAGGGAAATTTGAATAGGTGGATGAAGGGGCCCACATGAGGCAAGGAAGGCCTAAGGAGTTATAAGGAGGGAGTAACTCTCATTTTGGGGTTCATTCATACATCTTGTAAACAAAATAACTTGATTGTTCACTCTGTTGTTAGTTGAGTCAACTGGATGTTTAACCATGTATCTCTTAAGAGGGAGATTCAACCTGTACTTCAGGGGACCATCCTTGCCTGCCCTAGAGAGTCAGTTCTACAAGGATTTCAGGAGTTTCAGGGCAGTGACATAGCACCATGAACTTGCGCAAAGCATGGAGTGCATCTTTCTAGGCAACCAGAGAATATGCAAAGGGATATAGAGGCCAAAAAAGATCATATTGTTGGTGGGAGAGTTAGAGAGTTGAGATAGCAACAATATATTAGCATTCTTGTCGAGTTTTACAACTGGCAGAGCAGTTTTTCGGGGAGCTTAGGAGCAAGTGTTGTAGGCCAAGAGCTCACTCGAGAAGTTAGGGATTGTATAGAAAGGGTCATCCCAACACTTTGGGGGCATTTCCGGGAGGATTTATAGGCAGTTTCCAGCAGGCTGAGTTTTCTAGTTGTAGCTGAGGTTGGGCTCCAAGGGGGTCAAATTTCATAAGTCTAAACCAACCAAAACCCTTTCTGGGTTTTCCTAGGCTTTTGACAAGGATTCAAAATATAAAGTTTCATAATTTTCTGAGCACCATAGGTGGGGTTTTAAGCCATATCTTGCAGCAGATAATGTAGAATTACTCGGGATTGAATAGTGCCTTTGAGGGTCGATTTTGAGAAGTCCAAATTAGGCCAAACCATTTCTGGGATTTTGTGGGCTTTGGCCAAGGATTTTGTGGCTGAAGTTTCATCATTTTCTGAGCACTGAAGGAGGAGTTTCTTGCATTCCCTTTCCAGGCAGCAGTGATTTTTTCTAAGCAAGGCAGAGAATTAGAGGAGCAGTCATTTCCAACATTTGATATCACTGTATTATCACCTGGGTTCTGTCACACTTTCCATTGAGGCAAGCCCAGGCTCATTCCTCCATACTATTTTACCTGCTCCACTGATTAATAAAATGGATCAGTTGGCTCTTAATTCCAAAGTTTTTATGAGCATTTGCTGATTGTTTAAAATTTTTATGCTATAAATCATTTTTGCTTTGCATATCACTATTTATTTTTGGAACATTACACCCTCTCTTCCTCTAGTTAAGCATGTTATGCTCTACAATGTCCCAGGCCGAGGAGGAGATCGAAAGAGGTAACTTCAAACCACTTTTAGTTCAATAGCTAGCCCTACTAAATTGGAGAGGGATCTCTATAAGGATTTCACAGTCAATAACTAGAAGAGAAATGGATTTTAGGCTAGATATAATAGTTTTAGATGAGTTTTCAAAAATTTAGGGTTTTTGGGTTGTTGGACCAGGAATGAGAAAGATAAATTAGGTCAAGGTCTCAAAGGGTTATAATAGCAGCTATAATGGAGGAGCAAGATAACAATGTCTTGTGATGAATTTGAGAGTTTTGTCAATGTAGTGTAGGGTCTGGAAGATTAGAAGGCCATAATGATCTTGTGTGCCATGAATTCATGAATCTAGAAGAAGAAATACATAGAAATGATTTTCCACATAAACAGAGGTTTAGATATAAAGAATTCTGCCTATATAACTGTTACACTAAAATTTGTCACCATGACTATCTGTAGTTAATATGGCTCCATCAATAGTCATATTATCCTCCTTGTCAAGCCTGATACCTCTACTCTCCATGTCAAACTTCAAGAAAGAGAGAAAGTCATTAAAAATCATGTTTATCTCTGGGTACGTAGGTTCTCTCTACCTTGCCTGCGTGTACGCATCCCAAGCTCATTGTACCTGCGTACTTGTATGCTCTGTAAGTCAAGGGATTGGTGCGTACTCCTGTAAAGGTCAAAAGGCGCGAGTTTCATCTTAAAAAAGTTACTTGTGGTCATTTCTAGAGCATTCTAGAAGGTTGTTTGGCGTGTATTGAGCGCCTCCAGATGGTTCATGCATCCCTATGAAAGAGGAACTTATCCCATCAAGAGAGGAGCTACCCCATCCAAAAGAGGGGAGTATCCCATTGATGTTGGACCTGACTAACTTCCTCTAAGAACACTATAAATACAGGCATTGGGCCTGGGGAGGGGAGGTTGAAAGCTGAACATTCCAAAAAGGTAGATGCTGCTGGAATTAGGACTTCCTTGTAGAAGCTTGTGAGGAGAGATTACCATCCTTTCTTGTTTCATTTGGAAGTGGGTGAGCTTATCAAAGTAAAGGAAAACTCTTGCTGGACCCTGGAGGAACTTGCACAACACCAAGGCTCAGGTTGTAATGGTTTCTTTTGTTTCCTATTAATACAAATAAGTCC
>APFE030801073.1:84147-129078 GCA_000404065.3 Pinus taeda
ACATTTTTTAATTATGAAAGAGATACATTACAAATCTTCCTTATATTAAGTTATATAATGCATTTCTAGACATTTAATATATATATGTAACATTTTGCCCTTATGAAGGTGAAGCCGACCTTGACATTTGGAGGCAAATTCAAATTTCAAATTTTCAATTTTTCCTGCCTTGATAAGGTCATGCCCCATAGAATTCCTTTTGAATAAATAAATACTTTTCCTCATCCAAATTTAGCAATTTTTAGGGCAATTTTGGTCCTCTCGAGAAGAGGAATTCAATGCAATAATCTTCTCCAACAGATGAACTGACCTAAAGTGGAATTTGGCCCTAGTTGCCAATTTTAACATTGTGCCACTACTTATATTTGGGTAGACCTTATATGTAAGAAGCAATGGTTGTCATTGGTTGAGTTGTTCCTTAAAGAGGTTGAAGTGCTTGCAAGAGTAACAATTTAAGATAGAAAATATTTTGTAGATGATATCATTGACATTATTTACAGTTCACATCTAGCCATGCACTCTAGTTATGTGATTAATCTGTTGTGCAAAATCCTTGATCAAGGTATGAATTTGTCAGTTTTGCATTTCAAATTTTTGGATCAACTACATGGGTCCATATTCCAATGTAATGTCCATATGAAAGTTCCCAAAAAAATGTTATATGTGATGGTGTTTCTATTCATGGTCCACTTGGATCATTTTCTTCACTTCTTATTAAGGATTTTTCATACAGTTTCACATATAGTGGTGCACTTTTCAAATTTGGCTTATTAGTTTCAAGATGTAATGATATCATATTTGACTCCACAACTTCTGAAGATGTTCTTTACATTCCAAGAGTTAGTAGTTTTACAGTGGATACTATGGCTTATTATGACGCTACATCTCAGAGATTGGTTCATAGACATTCATCGGCCAATGGCAACTTGTTTTCATGGGGGAGCTACATGGTTACTCGCATTTTTTAATGGAGTTTATATGCATAGTCTATAGGATTCTTTAGACTACTTATAGATTCTTCCATGGATAAGTCTCAATTTATTATGCTAGATCTCTACTCTCCACATTATAATGTTAGTCTTTATTGAAAATATTATTTTTGCCCACTTCAGCATCAAGGACAACTTGAGCCACTCTTTGTACATCTAGACAATCAACATGTTAAAGTGGATCCTTCTCTTTAGGATGTTGGTTAATTTTGGATCTTTCTCATTAACAAAGTGATCAAAATCCTCTAACAATTCCTAGAAAGCAATCCTAGGGTACATGTTATTATTAGAACCAGCAAAGACCCTAATTTTGCATTTTCTCAAAATAACTTGAACTTTATGGGTTTTCTTCTCCGTGCACACGCAAATTCATCCATGTATAGGAAAGGGTTTATCACCTAATTTTGTATTCTCTACAATCACCGAAATTCAAGCACATGCACTCCTCCATAAGGTTATCAACAAATGTAACCAATTTCCAAAAATAGGCATTTTCTAAAAGTAGAAATTTTCTCAACATAGCAAATCTCAAAAACTTTGAAAGTACACTTTTGAAGTTCTCTCCTTGCCATGAACATGCCAAGTAGTGCACGTCCGTGCATGCATGGAAACCTTGCTAAAATCCATCATTGCACTTATAATCGAGATATCATAAATATTGTGATAATATTGGTAAATCCAAACTCAGCAATATTGTTGACACAAACTATCATGATTATTTGCCACTATTGAAAGTATTGCAATAATTAAATTATATCGATCATTTTGATAATTATCACAAGACAAACCAAATTATCATCCAATTGTTTAAACTTTAAAAGTCATAGTTTACTACATAGGTTTAGGATTTTCAACCTCATTTTGCAAATTTTGCTAAGGGGAGTTAAGCTTTGAGGTTAGTGTGACCATTTTCCATCAAGCAAACAAGGGGATGTCTATAGTTTTCACTGCCATCGACTAAGCATTTCTGGAGTGGGGATCTATTGCAATCTACCATATCCATATTTCCAGGTATGCAAAAAAAATGATGACTTCATTTTCTTTGTTTTTCAAGATATAGTATAGGATTTGCAATGTCCATTATATATGCCTCTCTCTGCCCTTTTTAATGGCATATTCAACAATTATCTAGCTATTATATTTTAATTGCAGCATTCTTTTAATTTTTTTATGGATTTCGATTTTGAATTTCCCCATTTGTTTATGTCATAGGCTTAAATTTTAAAAATTTAACCAATCCTCTACAAAATGGCAAAGCCAGTGGACCTAATGTGGGGGTATGGTGAACCATGTGAGGGTGATAATAGAACAAAGCTAAGTTGCACGCTATGTGAAATGAAAATCTTAGGCAAAATCACTAACTTGAAATACCACCTTTCCAAAATCCCAGGGCATGAAATAGATATTTATCCTACAGCTACCCCAAACATTGTCCTTATTGTAAAGAACTCAACTCTTGATATTGCTAGGAAGAGAGATTAGATGGAAGAATTGATGAACAACATGGGAACCAAAAAAATTTCAAGGACAAGGGACACAAGTGACACCATTATTTTTGGACTAAAGTCCCCGGAAAAACCCAATGTGGGAAAATCGGTGCAGTTATTAAGAGGATTTTATAATTATGCAGTTTTCAGAATACAACCAGGGTGTTAGAAATGGCTCACCCAACAGAGAATGCCCTCAGCTGTAGTACCTCTCACTCGGAGACAGATATTCTACCTGATAAATCTTTGGATGAACAACCCCACAGCAACAATTGCAGCTTCGTTGCTCTGCATCACTCTGATAGGGACTACGTCACCCTATCTAGCTCACCAGCGCCCAATCTGTCCCACAAAATTCTCCAGCACTGCCTCTTTGGGCCCTGCGTCAACCCCAAGACCCTCTGCATCAGCCCTCTGAGGCACTGCGCAGCCTCTGCGTCACTCCCTCTGCCCTCTGCGTGGATGGTGCATTCTCTTTGGACTCTGCGTTGCCTCTGCTGGCTCTGCGGCTTGGACTGACTGTTGCTCTCGCTCTCTCTACTTTTGTGTTGGTCTCCCAGTACTGTCTCTGCCTCTCTGCCTCGTACCCACTGCCCCTCGCTACTGATCACTAATTCAACTTTGCTTAGCGACCCCGTTCTAGCAAAATGAATGACTGATCACTCTGGTGTATTCTCCAACTGACCCTCAAGCCTCTTCTTATACTTTTCTCATTGGTCCATCAAAAGCCAAGATTAAATCTCTAATCAATGGCCAAGATTAGATTTGGCTTGATCCATGACTTTTGGACCCTTCTAACCCACTTTTATATTAATACCCATTAATATTTTATTTTTCCTAAGTTTACACTTAAGAACTCCATTTAAAATATTAATTATTTTAATATCTCCCAAACTGGTTAGAATCTGCCCAAACCATATCTGGGTCTTGGAGATCTCATGTGATTTATCCTCTCCACCAATTTTCATGGCTAGAGCACATCCGATGCTACCCAAATTAACAAAACTTGTTCGATCTTTGACTTTGAGAATAAAGATAGACATCCATGTGCAAGTTTAGTTAAAGCACTCACAAATCATCAATGAAAAAAGCACCTATAAACTGTGGATGATGAATCAATCAATAATATATCCAAATTGGTTATTTTTTAATCAATCAAGATGACTTTTGAGAAGTTCATTCTAGGTGATAACACATGGGTAATAATTTAGGAAGAAGAAACATACATAAAGATCATTAATTAAGAAGATTATTTAGCATGGCACACAAGAATATGGAAACTCGTCTAACAAGGGAAAATAGTTAGATACTTGGGAACCCCCTGCACATATTGAGTATATTTGAGAGCAGAAAACAAAAATTGGATAAAGACAGACCTTCTAGAGGGTATATTAACAACACTAAAATTTTAGCACAAGGTTAAGTCTTGGTTTCTTAAAAGGATTAGGAAAGATGTCTAGTAGATCCCCAAAGAACATAATCAAGACTCAAAAATCTACAATGAATGGAACCTTGCAACGAAATCTATTTGGATCTTCCCCATTGTTCCACAGGGGCGCATCGCCCAGGGTAGGGTGCACGCTTCCCACGCACCCGGGACAGGGGGACGCTTGGGGAAACATTTCCCCACATCTCCCTTTTGGGAAAACGTTTGCCCAGTGTGGGGGGCGTGTTTCTAGGCACATCCCCTCAAAAGGGGAACGCCCAGAAGCACTGCTTTTGAGTTTCAAGAATTTTTTGTTGGAAAAGCCTAATAGTCAAGCCTACGGCCCTATTATTGCTATGCAATTAGTGATAATATTAATTTCTTAAAGTAAAATTACTTAAACTTTTAACATTACCATGAAATGACTCAGGATGTTTGAGAGTGGTTCCGACCTCATTGGAGTTCATATGGAGGAGGTAGAATTTTAGATCTCACTCAAAATCCAACAGACTTAACAATTTTTCAAGATTTTAGGATCGGGGGGATTGTAACGTTTCCATTGGATATTGTCATGTACAAGGGTATGGAACTAGTACTTAATCAAGAGCACCAAGCCCTCTATGTACATTGATGTTAGTGGCATTGGTTTTTAAACTCATCTATCATGAACCTACTAAAAATGCACCCATCATGCAAACAAAATCTTGACTTGACATGCTATGTTTTTTCTATCTTATTTTAATACTTAGAGGGTGATATTGATGACAAAGATCCCAATATAAGTAATGATTTTGACGATATATAGGTATTTGTTGTAGCATGATTTTTTTTTATGCTAAAGGCCATCTAAAGCCTGTTTGTTGATGTATTTTCGGTTCAGAGATGAATTGCACTAGGTGTTATTTTTGTTATGCACACTCTTACATGCTATATAAATGAGAACTTTTGTTTAATTATGTGTAAATGCTTTGGATTCATATGGATGCAAACGAATATACATGTTTTCATTTTAAATTTGAATATTTTGGGTGTTTTTGGCCAACTAGTTTTTTGGTCCGATTTTTTTACTAGTCCCGGTCTAGTTTCCACTGCATCTCAGTTCAGAGGGCTTTCCAGTTTGATCACTGGTTTGGCTCCAATAACATTGGTATCTACTATAGTCTATTTTTCTTAGTACTAAATATATTCTAGAATGACAAGTGATGAATTTAAATTTCAAATCAAATTACGTCCTAGAATGATGATAAATTCAATTTTTAAGTCAATGTAGATTCTAGAATGATGAATATGGATCAATGTATTTCATTATTTAATTCAATTATGTGTGGATCAATATATTTATGCTTTCATTATTGAATAAGAATTTGAATTTTATATATATATATAATATATTAAAAAAAAAATTATATAGACCAGCGTATCCCTATCCCCCCTAAATTTCCCTAAAATTTGAGGGTAACCCCACACACCCCCCTATGTGTCTCCCCTACACCCGCATCCCCCTATCACAAAGTCTTGGTGGAACATTGATCTTCCCATCTATAAGATACTTGGATCTTTGGATCTATATTTGGATCTTCCAATCCATATTTGGATCTTCCCATCTTGCAAATAATTAGATACTTGGGAAGCCCCTTCACATATTGAGTAGATTTGAGAACAAAATACAAAAATTGGATAAAGACAAACCTTCTAGACGATAAATTAACAACACTAAAATTTTAAGCACAAAGCTACGTCTTGGTTTCTTAAAAGGATTAGGAAATCACTCTAGTAGGTCCCTAAAGAACGTAATCAATAATCAAAGATCTACAATGAATGGAACCTTGCAACGAAATCTATTTGGATCTTCCCATCTATAAGAGGACAAGTTGGTCTCCTCCCAACCAATTAGGGGAGATATTTTCTAGAATAGAGTTCAATCCTCGAGGATATATGTGGGATTATCCAGCACTCATGTATTGACTAAAGAGCTAAGTTGCACGAAATGCCAAAACATTTCGAAGTTTCCAAAACAAGTACATTTAGAAACGTCACCTCCCAAAAATGGAAACGGTAGTCGAAACATCAACTGAAACTTCATATATATCTATATATTAATATATATATATATATATATTATATATAAAATATATTATTATAAATATTAATAAATAAATAAAAATTATAAATAAGTAAGACCCATAGATGACAATTTAGAAGGAAAACCAAGTCTATATTAACTCTCATTGATAATTACATGATGGTCGAGTTTTGGGTACGGGTACGGCCTACAACGCCGCGTTCCTAGAAGTTTTGTGCAATGTAGCTAGAGAGTCTTCAACTCAATCCATCAATTTCAACACTAGAGAAACACACCCGTGGAGTTATGCAAGATAATACCAAGTCTGATTTATTTTAGATACAATTATATGCTTAAGGGCATATATGGAAGGGCTTGAAGCTATGACAACCCTTTCTTCCACTACAAAACAACAAGATTGTACGACAAGATTAAGGCATAACAAACAAATTTCTGAGATACCCAATAGATGTGGAATTAGGAGACGAAGGATAAATGGATCAAATGATTCCAATCTAGAAACCACAAGTGTCACTTAAACTCAAATATCAGATTGGCTAGCAACTAATCAAAGCATGGTAGTTAAGGCTAGGTTGCACTCTTCTGGGTTGCCAAACAAATTATCTGTTGATTGTCAAAGGGCTAGTATAATATACTCTTTGGAGTTGTATGTTGGCTCAAAGAGGTGTAGTTCTTGGAGGCACTTGAATGATTGGCAAAGAGATCTAGCAAATCCAAGTAGAATCTTTTTTCTAGTGTATGCGCACTAAGTGCACGTCAAAAAGAGGTGATGAGAAACCTTTGAAGAGGATTCCTCTTCACTGGAAAGAGACCTTTAAAGAAGAATAGCAACCCAATTTGTAACTAGGATAGAGATTTTTAGAAAAGACATAGATTCAGTGGAATTGGGCACCAAAGAAAATATACTAGCCCTTTTGACCTATGTTTGAAGAGAAGGCCTCTAGTCATCAAACGTAATATGTGACATAATCAATTTTCTTCAAAATACAATATAAGATACATTTTCTCTAACAAAGAAACCAAAGAGAAATTTCCACACTACTTCAATACAGAGGAATAATGCATTAGTACGAGAAGAGGTCCAAATCAGCATAAAACATCCTAATCACTAAATAGCAAGGTTCTCTTCATGATCCTCTTGAAAGAAAGTGACACTTGAAAACGGAAGGATTGCTACCCACCAAAATGGGAAACCCCATAGGAGAAAAATATTCTCCTATCTTCGATAGTCAGCGAGTCAACAACCCTACACATTTTCTTATTGATGATGATATGTCAATTCCTTCGACATTTGTACCAGTCATACACCACTCACCATTCGACATTCCTCTTAGATGAAGGTGGGCTACCACTCAACGGATACTTTGATCATTTTGCAATTAAGTGCTTTTACTTAATGGTTTGGGCATTTAGTATGGATAAAGGGGTGAGTTGGATGATTGGCCGATCTTGACTATAAACTTGTTCTCTCACCTTACCAGGGGGGTTAATCTTTAGCCCTAATCTAGTGAGACCTCATGTAAGGCCTTAAGGTTATAAGAGGGTCACTACTTGGAAGACCCTTGGGAGACCTAGATTGAAATAGTGTGTTTATTCTCCTTTACCACACTTAACATTTTCGATGTCACATTATTATCCTTTGATATCATCCCCATTCTTCGGGTTAAATGCCATTGGTTCATTGGTATTTGGCATTCTCTTATCCACATCGTTGAGTAAGGCCGAAAAACATTGTCGTGGAGGTTGATACAGTTAAAAGAATGGAAAGGCATAAGATGGCCATAATGAAAGAAAAAAAAGTTAAAATGCAAAAGATGGTTAGGGCATAAATTAGCATGTGTGCAAAAGCCTAGCAAGAGCTCTACCCTCCTCATTAGCCATCACTAGATTCTTGAGCACTTGATTCTCCATCTATCAAAAGTAACCCTTGCACATCCCAACCCTAATGAGCAATAAACTGCCTCATCTTAAGGGGAAAAGCAAATGCTATATCATAAAGAGCAAGCATTGATCCTTGAGCTATGTGCCAAAATACAAAGCATTATCAAAAAAAGTCAAAGGTGCACCAGAGAGGTGGAAAAAGCAAGCCAAGAAGGGAAACTCATGCCTCCACAAATGCTCCCTTCATTACATCTATACACTCAGTATGTGGACTCCCACTAGTCGGTCCCCTCACCATGGCACTTGGCCATGAAGTCCTTCCCATCCATTGTCACTTGCACTAGCGCTTATGATTGAAGGGTTGACCTTGGAAATTCCATCTCCCCTTTGGGGTTGGAAGCACCCAATAGGGTTGACTACTTAGCCACCCCTACAAAGGTAGGGAACACTCTTAGGAGACTTGGTCTAGTTAGATATATTGAAATAAAAATGGAGACGTTTTTATATCAGGAAGCTGACAGCTGCAAGTAGTCCACATTAAAAATACAAAATCTCTATCAGAGAAGTGACATGCTAAATACGAAACCATATGTTGAAAAATCCACCACCAGGTAGAGACAACATTACCATACTGAAGAAGGGCACAAAAGTACAAGTAGAATATAAAGGTGAACAAAACTAACCCATGCCAAGTCAGTAATTATAAAAAGAACAAGCATACCACAATATAACTGGGGGGAAACTTGGAAAACAAGGGCTTGTGAGGCATACTTCTCTGATGGCACACTTGTGGTCTTCTTCATCCTTGGCTTTCTTTCCACGAGGGAAACTCCAACTTGCCCCTGACTTCCAACCTTTCACAAGCAGGCACTGCAAAGCAGACAATGTGTTCCAGATTAGCATGCCAGTATTCATCAAATAATATCTGCTAAATATTCCATAGAAATATGAAATAGGCTTGTTCAAAATATAATATATTGTAGATACAGGGCATTAGAATAAGTAAATATAATGCAGGGATTATGCAGTGGTAGAACAACTGGAACTAACAGTAAGGATCTCATTCATTAAAAAATAATGGTTTTGAATCTTGATTTGATTTCTTAGTTTTATTCCCATGCATATGGAGCAAATATAATACAGAACCAGAGCAAAGACTAGCTGCACACAAATGATCATCTTCAAGATCAAATTTTGGAACAATATTCTAAAACATAATACCATAATAACAACCTATTGAACACAGTTCTGGTCCCTAGAAAAGCACAAGCAATTTCACTAGGTGGTTTCAGGTAAAACTCATTGTCCAAGACAGTAAACAAACTGATATCCAAAACAATAGCAAACAGAATCAAGAAGGCCCTCCCAAGAATTATTTCCTCCAAACAAGGAGGTTTTGTAAAAAGTTAGTTACCAGAACAAGATAACAATGAATACCCTAGGATTGATGTGACCTGTAAAAGACCCTTAATATCATTTCTTAATTATTGCAGTAAACTCACAATGACAGCCCTCGAAACAGATTTATTAGAGTGGTAAGCCACCGATAATAACCCTCAATCACCTATATTATATAATTAGTAATACATAACAATATTGTAAGTGCAAGAAGCCATGAATTAGAGGAGCATGAACCACGTGAGTTCTTCCAACATGAAAAATCACAATGAACATCAACTGACACTAACTGTATGAGTTTCAGCTGCATTGGAGGTTTGTTGATTTGTTGCTGGTTATATTCTGTCCCTTGATGTCTCCACAAAGTTGTGTTCAGGCCCAATTGTAGGGGCATGGTTATAGATCAATAACAATACACATCAATACTTCAGAGTTCCAGCAATCTTGATTACTACAAGCATTTAGTTGGTCACTATTGCCATTACCGCAAAAAAACCAACATATCAAAACTATTCTATCGAACTCAACCATCATGAATTTCTTGAGATTTGTATTCAGTACATTTACTTGTTGTCCACCCTTGCTACAAGTGCTTTGAGGATATTTACTACCAAATCTCCAGCAATGTTCAGATTGTGTACTATAAGTGATTTTGTTAGTCCAATACAAAGGTGCTCCATCAAGGAATAACAACAATGTGTGTGAGGAATTGTCGCTGAGTAAGGGAGTTGCACAAATGGAGGCTGTATTGAATCAGTATGGCACGGTACGTGTGTTGACCATGTACATGTCAACAGTCCAAGAAGCAGGGTATAAAGCGGCAGACAAAAATTTTCCAGTGAATGTCATCATTGTAATCCCAAATTCTGCTTTAATATTGTAGAAATGATTCTAGTATGAATATTTAAGCCATGTAACAATACCTAGGTAAGCCTATGATTCTTCTCAAAAGGATTGCACTCTAGCGAGTTTTTTAACTTCACCAAATTATCTGTGTTTGTAAACACACATAATTGACAGCGTTTTTCTCCTAGATATACCCCAAAGCTAGGGTGGAGCTCATTCACTAGGTCTTAGGTGAGTTCTAGTGTTATCGAGTCTGTATTTTTCTTATACTAGATCATGTGTCTTGTCGCAGAATTTGATTGAAGTCTTAAGAGTCCGAGTCTATGTGTATTCCCCCTTCTAAGGGTTGATTAAATTGTCATTTGATGTAAAAGTGTGTTTAGAAATATCTTTGGTGAATGGTTCCTCATAATTAGAACACCATTACCAGAAATATTTTTAGAATACACATAGAGGGTGGAAAAATAATTAATCCCTTCTTGAGTCTTTTTAATTTTAATTTCTGGTAAAAAATAAAAGTAAAATTAACCAGAAATTATCCAAAAAATAAAATGAAGGGAAAATTAATTACCCTCCAAATGGAAAATTCATCAAAAAAATATTTGAGACTATTTTCAAACGAAAATAATTCAAGTCAAAGATAAAATGCCTCGTTTCCAAGGCAAAAGGACCCAGTCCAGAAATTCGTTGGACCCAGAAGAATATTTTCCCCAGGAAATCGAATTTTTGGGCCAAGCAAATAATTATTTTAAAAAAGTAACGAAAATTCTATTTTTTGTAAGTCCTCCATGGTCCAGAAGTCAAAGTTTGACCCCTCCAGCCCAATGAACAAGGAAGCTTAAAATTTTTTGTAAATTTGTGCCAGCTAATCAAGGGATCAAATTTTTTCTTCCAAGATCAAACCATGGATCAATGCAACTAGCCATTATTTCCACTTGGAGGGGTTATTCCCCCTCATTTTTCTATATAAAGAAGCTCTCAAGCTCCTCATTGTAACTTGAACTGTGTTGAAAATCTTTTGTACTGGGCTAACCTCTGCTGGAATTTCTGCATTAATAAAAGTCTTTGGGCTTTCAATTCAAGGTGTCTCTCGCGTAATGATTCATGGTATGTGTTGCATAGGTTTAATGCTCTAATTTTATGCTATTATTGAAGATTATTGTTTCATAGCCAATGGTTGGACTATCTATTAGCGCATGTATCTTGCTTTAGGTTTTGGGCTAGAGTAAACACTTAGAAGCCGGTAGATCTAGTAGGCATTTCTAGATCTCTAGCCTATTTGTGTCAATCAAACCCCTAGGAAGCTAATAATTTATCTTTTGAGTGTGTAGAGATCTTTTCAGGTGATTCAGCCCTTGGGGAAAGCCCAAATTCATGGACTCTATGGGGACCACACCTTATTTGGGCCTTGAGCTTATCTAATGATCTATTGTGCAGGGATTGCGTTTGTACATCAAATTCAAAATATTTCCATCAAATTATTGTTCGAAATCTACTTAGGCTATAAATGAATTATTAACTAATTAGAGCTAATATTTTCTTGTATATTATTGTAAATAATTTGTAATTATTCTAACGCTTGTATATTATTTTCCTCATTTGTAAATAATAGTTTTGGGGTTTTATCTTAGAAATTTCTAAATCTTATGTCTTGGGCTCTATTTATTTATCCTGTAGATGCCAAAGGATCAAATTTTCAAAAACAAACTCAAGTGTGAGGATCCTAGCCCTCACCAAGCCTAGACAACTAGGTTTGAGAGGGTTTTCAGCATTGGAAGGAGTCGTCAAAGCAAAAGATCAAGGTCTTTCAAGGTTTAAGGCCTGATCTAGGGCCTATAGGCCTAGATCTAGAAAACTTGCCTCTCCAAGTTTCAACGCCTAGCCTAGAAGAGGAGGCTGCTAGCCCTATGAGCCCCTTTTCACTGAAAATTCGTGGTTTTGGTGTCATTTGCTAACATTTAAAGCTTGTTGCAGGTGTCTCTTGTGGTTTTCATCATTGTTTTGGGTTTTAAAGATCATCTTTGTACCTATTTGAGCCAGTCGCAAGGGTTTGAGGCCTTTTATGGCCTATTCGCAGGGGTTTGAGGGCTAAAAGCCCTAGATGCCCCATTTTGGCCTCCAACAGCTAGTCGTAAGCCTAATTAGGCCTCAAAGCCTTAACCGCAACCCTTCGAGACTTTAAAATTTGGCTTGCAATTGATTTTAAAGACTAACATTTTGTTTTGCAGGCCTATGGTGATTTTGGCAGGGTTTGTAGTGGTATTTGTGGGCTAATATTTGTTTTGCAGGCTCATTATCCATTGAGGAAGGGTTTCAAGGGCCAAAAGTTAATTTGCTTCATAACTCTAGCCTTTGGAGGCCTAGCTGCTAGCATAAGGAGGGCTATAAGCCCTAGTCGTGAGACCTAGAGCCTCTTTCCTACTACGTTGCAAGCCTCATTGGGCTTCCTAAGCCTAGTTGCAACCCTCGGAGGGCTAGATCCATCATATATATTTCTTTTAAGGTTAATCCATTGGTGTTGCAAGCATTTTTGAAGGGTTACAAGCTGAGTTGCATGAAACGTGGGTGTAGGGTCCGTTTCCGTATGGAAACGAAACAGAAACGGGGAAACTTGTACCGTACAGCCTGAAAACTCATTTCCGACCGTATTGGCCCGTTTCTCAAGGAGGAAACGTGACCGGTACAGCCGGAAACGAGTTTCCGGGCCGTATAGTGGAGTTTCCTCATGCAAATTGACTTATGTTTTTTTTTATTATTTGGTTTTCTATTTTTTTATTGGGCGACTATAGTGGCTACTAAATTTAATCATAATGTTTAAATGTAATAAATTATAATGTATCATGTATGCTTTATGATTGCACATAACATTTCTTAAATGTCCTAAATTCTAATATATATATATATATATATATATATATATATATATTCGCGTTTCCCCATTTCCAAAATTTGGGGAGGTCGTGTTTCGTACCCGTGCCCGTTTCGGAAACTCATACCTGTTTCCCCATTTCGTGCAACTTAGGTTACAAGGCTAAGACATCAAAACTCTATGCCCTAGCCTTGCTAGCTAGGTCTTTACAAGTCTGATCCATTATTTGCATGAGTGCTTGAACTAAGAATTTGTGGTTGCAGTGATCTATGAGGTTTGCACCTTGTATATCAAGCTAAGATTTTATGAGTGCAGGCATTGGAGGAGTAATTTCTCTCCTATCTCCAAACTTGGCATAGGCCACTGGGCCTAAGGGCTTCTATTATCCTCATCCTTTTCTTTTCACTGTCAAAATTTTACATCAAATCTGTGTGAAAATTCCTATACTCAAGGAACCCCTACTGCAACAAAATTGAATTTACTTCTCCTACTTGATTTTAATATACATTATCAAGTTATTTTCTGAAAATACTCAAGTAAATTACTTCTACAGCCTACACCAATTTAATTTGATTACATAAAACAAGAAACTAAGCAAAGAACAATATATATAGGACATCGTTATTTTTGGACAAAAATAGTCCCCGGAAAAACCCAATGCGGGAGAATCGATGCAGCAGCTCTAAGGGTTTTATATTATTAAGCAGTAGTTCTGAATACAATGTTGGATGCCCTCCCGACAATCCAATTACAAAGAAAAATATAATGGCGGAAAAACTGTGTGAGATTACCTAACTTCCCCCGGCAGTTTCTGGCTGATCTAGCAGTAGAAATAGCAAACCCCCTGCTATCTTTGCGTAGGCCCTGCATCAGCTTTAGAGGCTCTACATCATCCTTGCATTGTCTCTTTTGCCTCTTAGAGCTTCTGCGTCAACCTCTCCTGGTTGTTCTCGTAGCTCCCCAGTAGTTCTGGATTTTTGCGTGAAGGCAGCTTCCTTTCTTTGTTGGCCCTTCTAACTCTGCGTCAAGCCTGTGTGGGCCTAAACTGGCCCAGCGTCAATCCCTCTAGGTGCTATGTTGCCTCCACTGGTGGCTTTCCGCCTCTTTGCCCAGTATTCTCGAACTATCCCCACCCCTCTGTTGCAAAATGATCACTTAGTTTGAATTTCTCAGCTTCCAAGCCCCAGAAATTTCGAACTCTAGATCAATTCGTTCTCTTGGCGTATTCCTAAATGAACCCCAAGCCTCCTTCTTATACTTTTCTCGTTGAGACTTCAACGGCCGAGATTAAGCCTCTAATCAAAGGCTAAGATTAAAAACTTGACTTGATCTACTTTCTAGAACATTCTCACCCATATTTTGACTAATACTCATTAATACTTTAATTTTCTGAAGTTTAGACTTAGGAACCCCAAGTTTAGACTTAGGAACCCCATTAAAAATATTAATTATTTTAATAAAATACAATCCAGGTGGAATTTCAACAAATAGTTTCTGGGTTCCTTAGAACTCATGTACCTTAGCCTCTCCACCAATTTTCATGGCTAGAGCACATCCGATGCTACCAAAAACTAACACTCCCTTTTAGCGAGGAATGTGCTCTAGCAACAATGTCCAACTGCATGTTGCTTTGTCTATGAAGCATCTCCTTTCCACACTGTTGTTGCCATCAACACTATGCTACTGCTGCTACTGTACAGTTGCTACTGCCACTGTTGTATTTGTACTACAGCTCCCTCTCAAATGTTGCATCTCCTATGCTGCTAGTACTGCCACTGCTAACACTTCATTCATACTGCAACTCAGTTGCTAAGAAAAGCAACTGAAAAACACCCAAAATTACTGAACTAACTGTGTTCAGCATAATACCATGTGAATGTTGGAATCTCACTGCTACTAGTCCCTGACCCTTTGAATCTTCTGCATTGTTGCTGACTTCTGCACTGTGCCATCTGCACTACTGCCAACCTTGCTCAGCGTTGATCAGTCTCTGATCTTAGGCTACTGCATCTGTCTCTCCAACCAACCCACTGCATCATCTGACACTAAGTCCATCTTGCTACTGCCGAATCTCGGGCTCCCGTAGCAAGGAATTGATCCAAGAGGTGGGTTCCTCAAGGATCCTGCCCACATATAGTCCTCTTGACTACAGTTCTATATCACCCCAATTCCCTCCTAGAGATGCTTGGGCACTCATGGCAAACTCATTTTCGTCAATTTTTGCTGGAGTAGCCTTAGGATCATGTTTCTCATCCTTATCCTTTTGCTTCAAAGGACACTGGGATGCAAAGTGGCCCATCTCACCACATCTAAAACATTTCACCTTTGAAATGTCCTTCTTCCGCTTTTGCTTCTGTCGTCCCTTTGATGCTAGAGATGCATTCTCCTCCTCCTTCTTGGTCTTCTGCCACTCCGAATGCTGCCATTGAGGTCGACTTTAACCAGACCCCTCCTTAATTCTTCCTGTTGAAGGGTTGCCCACATCTCCTCCCATGAAGGCAGTCTTTCCCTGCCCAATATACTTTGGACAAAGACTTTCCATTCATTCGAGACTCCATTCAGGACTGTCCTTACCATCACGGTAGACTGAGGAGTAGACCCCACTATAGCAAGCTAGTCTCTGGTGTCCTCAAGACGTTGCAGATAGGAGTTAACCCTTTCTCCCTTCTACATCAATGTTCACTACAACTTTTGTTCTAAGTATATCTTCCGTTGTTTGGAAGAACCTTCATACAGTGAAGGCAAAGCTTCCCACATTTCTTGGGTTGTATCTTTGCCTTGCAAGTGTGAGACCACATTATCTCGAACTCCATCGAGTATGTACCTCTTCGCCTTTCCCTACTCGGCCTTGTACTTCTTCCTCTAATCATTGTCTACGAGAACAGCCACAACACTCTAGACGTAAGCTTCGAGATCGTACTCCTCCAGAACATCTAAGATTTTGTTCTTCCATATGACATAGTTGGAAGCTCCTTCCAACCTGCCCTGATCTCTGAGCCCATGTGAAGCCATCTCACCCAAACTGTCAAATTGACTCCTCTAGTCACTGCGCAGCACTGGTCTGTTGCCTGGCAAGTGAAAAAACTCAAACTTTTGGCGAGAAAAGTCCTCTGAGGACAAAATTCCCCTTCTATGTGTCTTCGCTCTTTTCCGATGGATTTTTGCCCCAGCAGAAACTACACCCTTCAAGCACTGCGTTGAGGTTGTGCATCACTCCCTCTGCCTCTGCAAGCTCACGAACCAAAAATCGTACCTTTTTGTCGCGCCTCTCGCAGAGAGATTTCCTCAAAATCTCTGCTTTCCCAACAAGCACTGCGCAATCCCTTCAAAAGGATTCAAATTGCTGCCAAATGTAGCTATTGGCCTCTCTGCTCAGCGCTGGATCTGCACTTCCTGTTTCAAAATCAATGCTTCAATAACTGGTGAAAAATCCTATACTCAAGGAACCCCTACTGCACCAAAACTAAATTTACTTCTCCTACTTGATTTTAATATACATTATCAAGTTATTTTCTGAAAAATACTGAAGTAAATTACTTCTACAGCCTACACCAATTTAATTTGATTACATGAAACAAGAAATTGAGCAAAGAACAAGATACCTAGGACACTGTTATTATTGGACAAAATTCTATCTAAGTCACTTAATGAAGGCCAAACTTAATTGATTTTGAAGAATGTAGCTATGGACACTACTGGGGTCAGAGGCCTATTTATATTAAATGTTAATCTTAATGATAGTAAAAAAACAAGTAAAGGTAGACATCAACATTAATGAAAATAAAATATACGGGTGGGTAAATATCAACATTGACTTAAATTTTAACATTAAAAGCTCAAATGGGACTCCAATTTCAAGACATTTAGAGACTTATAGGATTCCAAGATCAAAATCTAAAAAAAAAAAATGTAAAGTCAAATAATGCATAGGGAAGAATGCACTAGTAATGAGCTTAGCCACCTCCTTATCATGCCAACTTCAAAAATGTGTTATCTCTCAACCCTACATTTCAAACAAACCTAAAATAGAAGTGTAATCCTAGGGATAATGAAGGAGGGCTACCCAATGTCAACAGAGTCGTTTCTTCATTTTCTTTACGCTGACTCTCCTCCACCACAAACGTGGTTCACCTAAGAATGAGCTATGTATTTCAAGAATTACCCCTACTCCGTAGTATATTTCCTCATAGAATGCAAATAGTGATGGATAAGAATGTGTTGTGGTGAGATCGCCCAACACCAAGTTCATAATGTTGAGGCTAGTAGTTTAAGCAAAACAACCAAGGATTGGCCACTTCTCATATCAAAAGTTAATGTGGCTCTCATGGAAGAAAGATTTCTGGTGGATTGAAGCTTGAAGTCAAAAGTAAGTGACAATCGAAGCTAACATTAGCAGGCTTGAGATTTAACAAATGCCTAGTGATGTTGTCTCTCAATCTCAGGAGGACCTAGGGTCCCCACACCATCTCATCACATGGCCATTTAGGCCCTAGAGTTCAAGTCTGAAGATTGGGAATAATTCCTCTAAGCATTCTCATGTGTTAGCAATTTTGCAAGAAGGGATGTAGGTGCTTCCTTTGACTCTTTCAGAGAAGGGCAATGCTCAAGATCTAAATGACTTCAACTTTTTTATACCAAACATGAAAGATTTTTAGGGACACTAGAACCTAGAATCTTGACGCGTGATCCTACAATTTTTGTGAAGAATGTCAAGCCATGAGGCCTTTAGCAAATGTTACATTAGGAACTAGGAATCTAAGGGGATTGCTTTGAACTTTACTAAGGTTTGGGTGCTAAGAATGCATACTTTCTATTCACCTTTGATGTTGCTACTAAACATGAGCTTTAGTTTGATACTCAAAATATTACTAGCTCTCTTGCCCACATACAATCATAGTGAGAAAATTTCAATGCAGAGGATTGCGTCCAAGATAATTATTGCCTTTGTTTGGAATTTTGTACCCTCTTGATAAGCATGTGATTATTCATATATATGTTTTCTAGAACGTTTGGCAAGGTGCTCATCCCCGATGATCGACACACCTCTTTCATGCAAACCCTAAGGTGTGTGTGGACGTGGATCTTAAGAAAAAGCCTCCCGCTTTTATTTCTGTATGCACAATAAATCGTGTACAACAACAAAGAGGTTTAAATTCTCCATCATTTATTAATCTGGAAAATCAGGGTTCCAACCCACAGATAATTTACAAAGAAAAATATAGTAATTGGAACCTACAACTCAACCCCACTAGAATAATTCAGGCCAAGGAAAATTAGCCAACTAGAAATCAACCTCTGCAGAAATTCGACCTGAAGAAAATTGACCCACCTCTCACCAGAAAAGCGGCCTTTGTGCCTAGCTCTAGCTTAGCGTTTGTGCACTCACAATTCAATGTTGGCAAATCAGCCTCCCCAGCAACTACACCTCCCCACTTCAGCCATTCGACCTCTCCAATTCCTAGCAAATCAACCTCTAAGAAACACGCTGAAATTATCCATGTGTTATTGTTCCTTCTCCTCAATTGCACTGAGCCTCGCACTCTAAAGAATTCACTCTCTCCCTCTTGAGAAAGTCACTTTTCCAAAAATGTTGTATTTGCCTCTCTCTCTTGTGTTCTTGTATCTTCACCTCTTCACTAGGCTTCTTTTATAATCTTCATTAAGCCCAAATCCCTAACCCTAATCTCCCTTCTAGAAGATCTTGGAGATCAATGGTTAAGATTATTTCTAAGTCACTTAAATACTTAAATTATTTATCCCTGGAAAATGACTAAATAGTCCACAATAATTAGTTGACTTAACTATTGTATTTTCCCTAAGTTAGACTTAGAAAAAAAGATATAAACCACATACTCCACCAAGCAAGCACTTAAATATCCAATAAATCATATGCCACATGCTAAGAAACCAAGCCTGTGTAGAAGACCTTCCAAAGCTACCACAAGCTTCAACACTCCCCCTACCTAGGAAGGGATTCTCCATCACCCCCAGCTTATCTCAATAATTCACAAACTTCCCTTTCACTAGAGGCTTAGTGAGAATATTTTCCCCTTTCTCCTCTGTGGAAATGTATTGTAATTTCACAGCGCCTTTCTGGACCATGTCTTTGATGAAGTGATATATGATCTCGATGTGCTTGGACCGATCATGAAACACAAGATTCTCAAAGAGCTTAACAAAACTTTGATTATCACAATGAATCATTGTTAGCCCCATCTCAAGATCAAATAGACGTATAAGCATCTTGTGAGGCCACACTGCCTCACAACTCGCCATACTCATTGCCATGTACTCTACCTTTGTTTAATGTAACACCAACTATTTTTTCTTGTTCAACCATGAGATCATGGTTAATCCCAAGTTGAAGCAACATCCAAACATGGATTTTCTATCCACAACACTACTTTCCTAATTAGAATATGTGTACCCCTATAGCTCCACTCCTCCAACAATGACATATCTCAGTACAAAGTCTATTATACCTTGCAGGTACCTCAAAAAATGTTTCGCTGCCACCCAATGAACTTGTCTCGACTCCACCATGAACTATTTGAGTTTGTTCACAGTAAAACTTATACCTAGCCTAGTGTTGACCAGATACATCAGGGAACCTATCAACTCCCTATACAGTGTGGGATCCACCAACTTGCCTTTAGGAGCACTTAGCTTCTTCAAGTTAGTGATCATCAATGTAGACATAGGTCTGCAATCCTCCATCATGAACCTCCTCAAGATCTCAACTCCGTAGTTGCCCTATCTAAGGAAAATCTCTCTAAGCTTCTGCCACACCTAAAATCCCAAAAAGTAGTGCATCAAGTCGATGCCCTTCATCTTGAGCTCTGAAGCAAGATACTCCTTGCACATCCCTATGAGCTTCTTTGATCCTGTCAAGAAGAGATCGTCCACATAAAGTACCAAGATGAGCAACTCACCCTCAACAAGTACATAATACAAGTTGGAGTCTGCCTAACTCTTAGTGAAGCCCAAACCAAGAAGATATCCATCAATCCTGGCATAACATGTGCGTGGAGGCTGCTTCAGCCCATAAATAGCCTTCTTCAACCTACATACATGAGACTCTCTCCCATGCACCTCAAAACCTTGGGGCTTCTCAATATACACCTCCTCGTCAATCACCCCATTAAGGAAAGCAGTCTTCACATCCATCTGATATATCCTCCACCCCATCTTTGAAGCAATGGACATAACTACTCTAATGAATGCATATTTAGCAACAAGTGCGAATGTCTCCTCATAATCCACTCCCTCCTGCTGAGAGAACCCTCTCGCCACGAACCTCGCTTTGTACTTCTCGACACTGCCATTGGCTGCATCTTTGATCTCATAGATCCATCGAGAAGTGACCATAGACTTTCCCTCTGATCTCGGCACTATGTCCCACACATCATTCCTCATAATGGAGCTATACTACACCATGGAATCCATTCAAACATGCCCATTTGCAGCCTCGTCAAAAGTGTAAGGCTCAGACTCGCTAACACTACTTGACAATGCCAAATCACTGTAAAATCTTGTCAGTGGTATGCTCTGCCTAAAGGTGTTGCTAAGAGCCTCCACATGCTCCTCAGCATCCCTCAAGGCCTATTCAACGCATCTCGGCCTCCTCCTCGTAGAGCTCGAAGGAATATCTAGCTCAGCCTCCAAATCTACAAATTGTGTCCCTGTTGTTGGTCCCTGTTCAGCCTTAGCAACTTCTCACTCCCGCTCCTCTACCCTTGCTGTCTCTTTCTCATTAGACCTCCTAAGGGTCCTGCCCTCATCAAATCTAACATCTCAAATTAAAATAAATTTCCTCTATCCTAGAAGGTAGACTCGATAAGCCTTTGAGACCTCACTTTAGCCCCACAAATATGCCCCTTTCTGACAAGGGCTCCAGCTCAATCCTCTTTTCTATGGGAATGTGGACATAGATTGGATTACTGAAGATGCAAAAATGGCTCACATTCAGTTTCATTTTTGTAAACATCTCCTTAGGAATCACGTCCTCCAATCTATGTCACACAGTTCAGGTTCGAGTTCGAGTTCAACAACAATTAAATTCGATTCAATTCAATCTTTCTAATATGATTCAAATGAGGTTCAACATTATATATATATAATAGTCAGAATTTTCATATATATTAATATTAAAATGAATGTTAATAATTTTTATTATATAAATTATAATATATAATTTATGTTTATACAGAAAATTTTAAATTGAAGATTTTATAACAAATTTCAATTACATATTATATTAATATTAAAAAACAAATGTAATAATATTTATTATATCATATATAATATATAACTATGTTCATATGAAAATTTTAAAGTGATAAATTTTATATTTATATAATATTGTATAGATATAATTATAAGTTATTAACTAAGTCACCTGACACGAGGACACAAAACACGTAGGACATGAAAATGAGTGTCTAACACGTGACATGACGATCTGCCGAAAAGGAACACGGGACACCTTATATATTACATATTAAAAAAAATAAAAAATTAGAGAATCACACATAAAATATGAAATATATAAAACATTTAAATGATGATGATACAAATTCAATACACAACTAATGCATATAACCAAAATAGCATTGAGTGCAAATGCAATCCCTCTCTAAACCAAAAACACATCAACAAAGAGGCCCTAAATGGCCTGCATAGTCCAAAACAAATTATGGTACAACAAATAACTAGTACTATATATCATAAAAATCATTGACTATATTGGGATCCTCATCATCAACAACACCCTCGAAGCATTAAAATAAGATAGAAAAAGCGTAACATGTCAAATCGAGATTATGTTTGAGTGATGGGTCCATATTTAGTATGGTCATGATAAAGGAGTTCATCCAATGCCACCAACATCAGGGTACATAGAGGACTCGCTCCTCTTAATTAAATGCTACTTCCATGCCCTCATACATGACAAACTGCAATGGAAACGTTGTAATCCCCCCAATCCTGAAATCCTGAAAACTGTTAAGTCTATCGGATTTTGAGTGGGATCTAAAATTCTACTTTCTCCATATGAAAGCCAACGAGGTTCAAACCATTCAAGCATCCTGAGTCATTTCATGGTAATTTTAAAAATTTAAGTAAAATAATACATTACCATTAATAGCATTGGTAGGGCTTGGACAAATCTAGTTCCCAACACCTGGAATCCCTTCTAACATTGTTTAATTTCCCTTAGTTGCATTTCAAAACCTTCAAGAGCTCCAAAATTGTGACTGAATTATGTGAGAATGAGAAAATAAATCGATTCCAAGATATTTTTTTCACAAGACACAGTGTCCAAATATTGGGACACCAGTAGGGCTCATGTCCGACATAAGTCAAACTTGTCCTACAAATAGGACACCAGTCAAACTCGTGTTGAAGATCCGTCAAGTTCGAATCGTGTCGGACATGAAGGATTTGCAACATGTGGGGGGGAGGGACAAGTCCGGTGACTTAGGTTTTTAACTTAACTGCCAGATATTTAACTATCTTTTATTAAAATTACAATGGGTAATTGGTGGCTTTATTAAGAACTTAGAATAGTAGTATTTATTGCACGAGCACATTTCAAGGTTTCATTCAACCGCCATTAAAACAAACCCAAAGTCATATCTGTTAGACAGGTCACGATGGTAACATTTGACAGCAACCTAGAGGTTTTTGTTCGGCCGCCATTTAAAAATCCATGATCATATACATCAAACCAGTTATCGAAGGGCACATTTCAGGGTTTCATTCAACTTCCATTAAAACAAACCCAAAGTCATATATGCTAGGCAAGTCACTATGGTAACATTTGACAGTGACCTAGAGGTTTTTGTTCAGCCACCATTTAGAAATCCATGGTTATATATGTCAAATCAATTATCGAAGGACGCATTAGACAGTTGAAGGTCCGAGGACAAATTTCATTACTGTTCGTTTCACATTATTTAAAATATATTGAAAACCATTACAAGACAACGAACGAGGTTGAACCAAACACCTAACACGAAATCAAACCTTAGCCGAATTTAATCTTTGTTTTGAGGTTCGTCGAACTTCAAACCTCAAGATTAAAAATATTTGAACCCTATGACATTACCTCCAATATCCTGTGAGGACTCTTGCTCTTCACATATATAGTTGTATTGCAGGCCTCTACCCACAAAAACATAGGCAATCCCTGATCATAGATCATTGTCCTCACTACCTCCATTGTGGTCGTGTTCTTCCTCTAGGCAACCCCATTCAGCTGCGGGTTGTAAGGTACCGTGAGCTCCTTCTTAATCCCTCCTGACCTACAAAAAGCCTAGAACTCGTTGGAGGTATAATCACCCCCATAATCTGATCTCAACACCTTAATCTTCTTCTCGGTCTAGTTCTCCACAAGAGCTTTGAACTCCTGAAACCAATTGAAGATCTCATCCTTGATCTTCGGGAAGTAGATCCAAGTTTTTCTGGAAGAGTCATCTATGAATATCACAAAGTACAAAGACCCCATGATCGACGTAACGGACATAGGACCACAAATGTCTAAGTGCACCAAGTCTAGCACTCCCTTAGACCTAGTTTCGCTACGAGGATACGCAGCCCTCGCCTGTTGGCCAAGCGCACACCCTTTACACACTCCATCTGAATTCACCCTGATATCTGGAAAAACTGTAACCATTCTTTGCAACATATGGAGACCTTTATAGTGTAGGTGTCCCATCCTCCTATGCCATATCTCACTTTGTTTGTCACTCTCATGTATGAGAACCATCACCAACTGTCCTCTCAACAGATATAGATCCTTCTCCCTTCTCCCAATTACTTGCTTCTTCCTGGGATCAATTCCTTTTGGCCTAATAGCCACTTCAGCTCCAGTAAAGTTGACTTCTAGTCCTTTGCCTTCTATGGCCGACGCTGAAAGGAGATTCTTCTCTAGACGTAGTATGTACAATACTTCATTCACCTCCATGATACCACCTGAGTCCATCTAAAACTCAATACTGCCAATGCCTTCTACACCATACTTGGCCTTATCACCAAGTTCTACATGTGTACCCTAGGCCCCTTGATCATGTTGTTGAAGACGTCTCAAGATCTCGTCATGTGACAAAATGCTCCACTATCCAAATACCAAACACATCTCGTGACGGTTCCAGAAAGGCATGACACCAAGACAAAAAATTTCTAGAACTTTTCAACCATCTAATCCATCTATGCAGTTGTTGTCATAGTTGTCTTTCCCTTTCTCTTCTTCCTGTCTTAGACATTGACTTGCAGAAAGCCCAAACTTGTGACATGCAAAGTACTTGACTTTGCTCATGTCCTTTCTCCTTTTCTTTCTGTGAAGGTCCTACTCCACTCTAGTTCTATTTGACCTTCCATTTGCCCTTTTTTGCTTATATAGCAAGATCAAGCTCAACTTTCTCCTCAGTACCCTTTTGTTGTCCTCCGATCAATGAGTTCTCCCAGATTTCCGTTTGGATGAAGTCATCCCACAACCAGCTCCAATCAAGAAGTTGATGCCTGGCAAGGATCCCATACAAAAAGGTGGTCCAATGCTTAACGCAACCCTTCAGAACAACTTTCACCATCTTTGAATCAATCACAGTTTCAAGCTCATAACAAGCCTGTTGGATACTCATGACGTAATATGTTATGGTCACATATTTGTTCATCCCGATGTTGTTTAATTTCCCCCGCAACACCATTTTCCTATTTTCATTTGTGCTCTAATAAAGACCGGGCAGAGCTACCCACATTTGACATCTAATGTCCTTCCTTGATATATGAGGAATTATGTGATCCCTCACACCATCCAAAATTGTACACCTTGCTTTCATATCTTTGAGATTATGCTCTGCTACAGCCTACAAGATTTGGATCTAAAGGAACTTGAATGTTTGTGTTCACAAGATCCCACAAACCATTCATTTTCATAATCATGGTAATTCGCTCCTTCCAAGAACTGAAATTAGCAAACCCATTCAACATGTCTTCATGTCACAAACTAATCACTGATGCCATCTTCACAAATTGACCACAAACACAAAACCCAACTGCAAAATTCTAAAAAATAATTTTGCTGCCGTAAAAAAACAAGAATCTTGTTGCTGCAAACCCTAGTGATTTCGGATCTCTCTCTCTCAAATTGACCACAACCACAAAACCCAACTGCAAAATTTTAAAAAATAATTTTGCTGCCGTAAAAAAAAAGAGAATCTTATTGCTGCAAACCCTAGTGATTTCGGATCTCTCTCTCTCAGAGTTATCTAGAAAGCGTTGATCCCATGCTAAATCTCCTAAGACCAACCCACATTTATTTTCTCACGATAATTATTTATTTCCATCAATTTATTTAATTAACAAAATAAATCCTAAATTACCAAAGATTAAAATCAATGGTATTTTAACATCTAGAACTATATGTTCATTGGAGAGATCAATCACACATTGCAATAGAAATAATTCACCCACAACAATTCTCCGTCATAAAATCATGGATTCAACCCATAGAGAATTTACAAAGAAGAATATAGTGACTAGAACCTACAACACGGCCCCACTAGAATAATTCAACCTAGGGAAATCATTCAACTAGAAATCGACCTCTGAAGAAAATCAGCCCACCTCTCACCATAAAATCGGCCTCTACACACTCACAACTCGGCCCTAGCAAATTGGCACACTCCAATTCCCAATAAATTGGCCTCCCAAAAACACCCCAAAACTATCCCTGTATTATTCTTCCTTCTCCTCGATCAAACTGAGGCTCACACGCTAGAGAATTCGCTCTCCCAGAGAAAGTTGTTTTTCCAAAAATGTTGTAGTTGCCTCTCTCTCTTATGTTCTTGCATCTTCACCTCTTCACTAAGCTTGTTTTATAATCTTCATTAAGCCCAAATCTCTTACCCTAATCTTCCTTCTAGAAGATCTTGGAGATCAATGGTTGAGATTATTTCTAAGTCACTTAAACAATTAAACTATTTATCTTTAGAAAATGACTTAATAGTCCACAATAAGTAATTGACTTCAATTATTGAACTTTTCCTAAGTTAGACTTAGGAAAGAAGACATAAATCACTTACTCCACCAAGCAAGCACTTAAAGAAGCAATCAATCATCTTCCACATGCTAAGAGTCTAAGACACCAAGCCTATGCAGAAGACCTTCTGAAGCTACCACAAGCTTCAACGGATAGTTTCTCCATATAGTGTAAATAGTCTTTGACGTGAAGCCACATAAATGAGATGCCACATCTTTTCTCTTTCGTGCAAAAGACTCCAGACACGATGCCACTTGTCCTCTTCTCCACCTTCTGAAGCTACCACAAGCTTCAACAGATAGTTTCTCGATATAGTGTAAATAGTCTTTGACATGAAGCCACATAAATGAGATGCCACATCTTTTCTCTTTCGTGCAAAATGCTCCAGATAAGATGCCACTTGTCCTCTTCTCCTTTAAAAATCGCTTTAAAATGATCCTCAACAACCAACGCCAATAAAATATTAACAAATTCAAAGTCAAAAGAACGAGGACGCTTTGCTTCAAATAAACTTATTCCTCCTAATTCTTGTGAAATTATGCCAAGAGTCTTCAAAATGACTAGAGCGCTCTCCAAGAAAGTATTTGATCAACAAAATAATATAATAAACCCTTAGAAAAGGTGCACCCTTGAGATGTGCGCAAGAAGGTGACTATGGGAACACATTGACCAAGGTAAAATAATTTAGAATAGTCTAAGAAGGCCAATCCCTCAAAAAGTGTGCCAATAGTTGTTGGATCAAGGATGACAAACAATAAAATAATCCTCTAAAAGGTGGTCCTCCTTGATAAATGCGCAACAAATACTTAGGTATTCTTGAACCTTAATAAATGTGCTAAAGTGAAATGATCAATAGAACGCTAGCCTAGATGAGAGAATCAAAAACCTTGAGATGCCAAAACAATGCTAAAGATGGAAAAATTAGTTAGAACTTTGGGGTTTAATGCTATAGTGGCCCCTTTGGTTGTTATAACAACCTCCAAGGGTGGGGTGATCTCAAAAATGTGCCAAGGCATAAATCCATGTACAAATAACCTACCCTCCTCAATCCAAAGGCCAAAGGAGTGCAAATGACCTAGGAGAGTGTGAATCAAGGGTGAAAAATTCCACCAAACAAATTTGGACAAGCCTAAAACCATGTTTCAATACCTAGCCAAGAAAGAGTGCACTCTAAAAAACCATGCCAATATATGAGGGTTTAACCATATTTTAACCACCAAACAACAAGGGCATCCTAGGAAAATGTGCAAAAGTGGAGTGCTTCCATTGTTTTAAAACTTGGACTCAAACTCGGCTCTAAATCGAACCAATTTGAATTTTGTGCCTTGTTTTACTAAAAATATATAAAATACTTAAATTTAATGAAAAATATATTTTAAATTATTCCAAACCATTAGAGACAAAATATGCAAAGTTTACTCATAAACAAAATACATAGTCAATTTAGCTCTAAATGGCTTCTAGCATTCAATTAATATCCTACAAGTTATTGGGCTACTACATATCATTCATTAACACAGTCAATCATGAAACTCATCACCAATACTAGAGATGGGTTCCTTAGCATGAACTACAAGATCATCCTTTGGCTCAAAGTCTTTAGACTCGTTGAACTCATTAGGACATTTGCCGCTGTAGTAATAGCACTAGTAGAAAAACAAGCTACACAGCTAGTGTCTGCTTATGCCATGCCTAGTGTGACGTCTACTCCTACTAGGGTTTAGGTAAAAATATTCTTAAAAAAATTGATTTTTTCCTCAAACTATGTCGCAGTGAGGGAGTCATGTTAAATTTCCTTAACCCAGGCAACTGGCAAGTTATTTCCTACTAATTTACTTGCTATAAATTCATTTAAACAACAGCATACTAAATAAAATGCACTGCATATATTTTAACTGGTAAATAAAAATAAAATTCGGTGGAAGCAAATTAAACCAATCTCAAAAATGCACACAGAATATTTTTGCCCTTCTCTTGTTCATTAAAAATAATATCAACATACAAGGGCTTTCCCAATCTAGGTTATAAACTACCCACTGGAAAAATTACAAGTTACAGCAAACTTGGAAATTTTGTGTAATGACCCATCTCTAATTATAAGGTACAAGTTATAGCAAACTTGGAAATTTTGTGTAATGACCCATCTCTAATTATAAGGAGTACAAGAATATTTGCATGCATATCATAGCTACATATGTATGCATGCATCGCATGCACTGCAGTAGCATACATACTAACTAATTATGAAAAATGTCCAAGTATAGGGTAATGAATTAATTATTGAAGTAAATACCTAACTCGCCAGAATATAATGAATATATTGAGTGGGGTACTTGAAATGTATACCACCAGCATAATATATAACTAACACAAAAGTAAATACAATGGATTATACAAAATAAAAAGTAATTATAATATATATAAGAAATTATATCTTTTATATTAACTAAAAAAAAATATATATGTTCAAAGGATGCATAACATAAACATTTGAATAAATGATAACCTCTTAAATAAAACATAGTGAATAAACCTTTTAATAACACGTATCTTTAAAAGGAGTGAACCGACTCAGCCAAATCATATTTAACCACAAATATTATTATTTAATCATAAGAGGTGAGACTGCCTCAAAAATGGATAAAGGACCATTCTGGATTTCCAAATGAGGAGGGGGCAAGGGAAACATATTATTATAAAATGCGGAATGTTGAAAGTTGAAATAATGGAAGGTTGGAGATGGTGGTTTTTGGGGATATAATATTTTATATTAACTAAAAAAGAAATAAATATGTTCAAAGGATGCATAACATAAACATTTGAATAAATGATAACCTCTTAAATAAAACATAGTGAATAAACCTTTTAATAACACATATCTTTAAAAGGAGTGAACTGACTCAGCCAAATCATATTTAACCACAAATATTATTATTGAATCATAAAAGGTGAGACTGCCTCAAAAATAGGTAAAGGACCATTCTGGATTTCCAAATGAGGAAGGGGCAAGGGAAATATATTATTATTAAATGCAGAATGTTGAGACAATGGAAGGTTGGAGATGGTGGTTTTTGGGGGTACAAGGGGACGAATAGAGCATAGATGGGGGATATTCTTTTTGGTCTTTCCAGTGAAACGAAGACAGAGAAGAAAATACAAAGAGAGCCACAGACAAAGAAGAAGTTTGAGCAATTATTCTTGGAGCTTTGGACACGAGGGCTAGAAGACCTCGATTTCGATCTCTTTTGGATCTGGGAACTGGATACATTGATCCCAGATAGGCTGGGAGGAAAAAGGTCAGTTTGGTAGCAGGTGCAGGAGCAACGACAGTCCAAAATTGCCTCGTCCAGGTATGTATTTGCAATTAAATCAGTAAAGTTAGGTTAAAATTGAGTGTCTCTTTAATTGTAGAATTTGTCTGGTTAATTGTAGAATATGGGCATTAAGTTGTGAAAAATGTCACATTCACTGTAAAATCCAGGGCATTAAATTTTGGCATCATAGCCAAGTTCAAGCTCTTTCGGACATTATAGGCCCTAGACTTCGATTACCACCTCTGTGTCTTTCCTTTCCAACCATAGACTTCAATTCATCATCTGACCTACAAGTGGGATAAAATGATTTGAGAGTAATCCAGAAATGAAATTTCGAGTGTGCTTTCACATTCTCTATCAAGTTTAAACATTACAATGATGAGAAGTTTCGAATTCATTTAGTCAAGGCCATCTGAAACTATGGAATTAATTAAGAAAGTTGCCCAACCATTCCAACTTCTTTTAATCCCAAAAATCCATATAAACTCTCGACTTCTACGAAAATCAGTGACTTAGAAAGTACGGCCACTTGATTACAGTGGTTCGTAATAGTTGTTGCTGGTCATGTGTTATTTTTGTCTTTCCTTTTGGTTTTTCAAAGTTGTTATCTGTAATTTGTTTTTGTCCAAGGATGGAAATTGGTTGTATATCAAATTCCTTTTGGTTTTTCAAAGGTGTTATCTGTAATTTGTACATAATTTGTTTCCATTGGAGGATGGAATTTGGTCGTGTATTGAATGCAATTTTAGTAAAAGCCCAACAACTCCACTTTACTTGTCTTTCCCTATGATCATCTTATTTTTCCGACCCCATGCTTCATAAAACTGGGATGGTAACAGGAAGTGCATGTTTCTAGGCATTTTGACATGTCCATATGGTTGTTTTATAGTGTAAGTTTAAGCAGCTACATATCTTGGGATGTATATATATATAATAACTTAATCGACGAATGAAGTGTATAGGTAAAGGGTTTTTTTTTTAATTGTGAAATTATACCCATGCCCATATTTGTTTATAACAAGACCCGATCCAAGATCAAGAGACCACCATAAGCACATTCCCATTCTTGTCGCAGTGAGCCAGGGGCCACATTGTAAGTTACCGCCACCAAAAGAGCTGCCCATTTTGCTATTCGGGACAACCATTCATATATTCTGGTAATGAGAGCAAAAGAAATGAGGTATCATTGTTCATTGAGAGCTGCCATCTTTGTAGACTATTGGCCCCATACAGAGAGGGTCGTCGGCAGTAGCCACCGCAGTAAAATTTGTCAAGTGGAATTGGTGGAGCAGCGGCCTTTTCATCGCACAAGGTTTTCAATATTTTTGGAATTGCAAGGCCAACGTAAATAATTGTAAATATATGTAGATTTCGCTAGGTTTGTCATAAGCACCTTCCACATTCAAACTTGGCCCTTGCATTAAAGATGAAGGCTGAAGGAATTCGACAGCCAGTTATCAATTCAGCTGCACAACCAAAAAATTTAGAACAAAAATGACCTTAAGTTTAAAATGGAATGTTTGAAATATCCACGCATTTTTCCGAGATTTCTGACATGTTTTGGTCGCCAGTTCAAAATCTGGCCCAACTTCCCAAGCAATCAATGAAGAACTAGCATGGCACGGGCCTTTTATGACACTCTATTGGAAATTTAGTAATAAATAGCAAAGGTTTTTTTAATTAATAAACACCAAAGGCCTTATTATCACAAAGCAATTGCTTCAAGTCCCACTGAATTAATGTAGAGAAATGAGGCATTTGGTGTATTTGCGTTAACAAGTTATTTATTTTCATTTAACATATTGGTAGAAATGGTATTTATTTACACATAATATCGTAATTATTTATAATACTACGAAAATTCTTTATATATATATATTAATAATATATAATGTTTTAAAATTTCATGTAATTTCCAATATATGAAAATGCATTTAATAGTAATACTATATTAAATATTTTAAATCAATCTCTTTAGCACCTTAATTATATTAATATTTACGACTTAAATTTATTTTATTTATTTTATTTAATTTTTAAAAATAAATAAATTATTAATATTTTTAGGGTTCCTCCATTTGTTATGTTTCCTATGAAGGGACATGGATTTCTTTTAGTAAAATTGTCAAGGACATTATTTTAATATTTACTTTGCTTTATTATTTCTATAAATGTTGTGTGGAGATATTTTAGGGAATTATAATTTTAATGCAAGAAATATTTGTTAGCATCAAAGGTCTAGTTGTAATGCAAAAGTGTTCTTGGTGAATTTATTAATTTTAAAGATGTTTGTATATACTATAAAATTATGTTTAAGTACTATGCGACGAATTGTTTTAAGAGATGAAGAATTATTCTTGTTCAATTTACTAGTTTTTTATATCGAAATATAGTTTTATAATAATTCTTTATAATATAATTATGCATTAATAAATCATGTCCTCTATTCTCCTCTTAGCTTATTTTCTTTTATTCACTTTTGTACCATACTTTTGTCCGCTTTAAGATGCCTTAATATCATATACATTTATCTCCTATGTGTCTATATATACTTTGTATATAATTCATATTACTTTTCTCCTCTCTCTCTCTCTCTCTCTCTTCTCTCCTCTCTCTCCTATATATATATATATAGATATATATAATATATATTTGTTAGGATGCGTAAGGAATTAATCATGTCATTAATGAAGATATCATTTAAATCTTGAAAGTTTTGGAATTTAATGGTGTTTTGGTAATTGGACATCTCTAGTCACCCAATAAATTGTCACTAAAAATGTTAATACCCCTTCCATGACAACATTAGGGCTAGAAAATGCTAGGCAAGTATTATGAAGTGATTCTATGAACTATGAAGACCTACGTATTAAAATAAGTATTGTTACACCTGTGAATAAATTACCCTACAATTAGGACAAGGAGGTAGCAATACCACCCTCCTTGACCTCGGTATCAATAACACCTGCCTACAGCTAATAATAGCATAAAACCTATTCCCACATGTGAGCTTCAATTTACGAAGTTATATTTTCTAATCTATATTGTACTTTAGATACTCATAACCATATTTTGTGGCCACGAAAAAAGTTGGATGGTAGAGACGTATCAACAACGACATCGTCTGGCAACACTGCCACTGCCATAGCCATCACCCCCACCCCCACCAGCTTCAATGTCTAAGATAACAATTATAATGCGCTCATTGGAAGCAATCTTGGAAACACTAAAAGGATCGTCGACAGCCAGTCCCAAGGAAGAGCGACCTCACATTGAGGAAGGAAACCTAGAGGGGTCCAGAGGGTTAGATTATAGACAACCTCATGACAATATTTCTAGGGAGCTACAAAAGATTAAGCTTCTGGAATTTTGAGGACAAGCCGAAGAGCATGCTAAAGCATGGTTAGAAGGAATGACAAGGTATTTTGCGCTACGAGAATATGTTTCTACCACCAAGATAAAGATCATTATATTTTTGCTAAGAAAAAGTGCTTTGATTTGGTGAGGAAATCTAGAAAAACAATTGCATCTCATGTCGAACAACATTCCCTAGGAATTGTTCAAAGAAATGCGCAAAGTACTTGCCAGCCTACTATCAAAAGCAGCAAGCTAGAGCCTTCCACACATTAATCCAAGGTAACAAAACTGTGGAAGAATATGAAATATGATTTATGGAACTCGTAACATATTTTCCCTATCTGGATACTGATGAATGGCAAGTTGAGCATTATGTGTATGGATTAAACCCTTGAATCAAAGCCATGGTTCGAATATGTAGACCATCATCAATAGCAAAAGCAATTGAATGTGCCCGCTATGAAGAGGAGCATCTAGGGATCAAAAGAGATGTCAGGCCGAAAAGACCCCCACAGCCAAGATTTTCGGGGAAGACTCCCTGGAACTTCTTTAGGGGGAGTAGTTCGAGACCACCTCCTTATGGTAATAGACTTACTCCAAGAGTAGAAGTAAGGGCTCCAATGGTAGCTAATATTGTATCTGCAGTATCATCAAGATCTAACACAAGTCAGTGGAAATCTCGAGGAACTAATAGTAGAGGAAGAAGCACAAAAGGAAGCAACACAAGAGGACGGAGCTCCTTTTCAAGAAACTCATAGTATGACACAAGGGGATCACCCAAAGTTAATGTTAGGGATGTGGCAGACCTCATTTTAGCATGATTTCCTAGAGACTTCATCAAAAGTGATGCATAGGGAAGAAAAAGAACCATCATTAAATACGAAAGGTAGTCATAGAACCCATGCAGTAGTCAACAACAACTAGGCAAAACATCAGTCCATTGTAGGGGAGTCCTCGGGTACTATTAACAGCATAAAAATCAAATCTTATTTGATATTGGTGCTACTGATAGTTTTATTTCTTCATATGCATTAGATAAATGTGGGTTGGCAGCGCACAAGCAAAACGAATTCAAATAGGTAGAAATGGCTTCGGGGGAACTTTAGTCCGTAGAATCAAGTGTTGAGGAATGCATAGTTGATCTAGGGGTCTCTTTGACTAAGTTAAAAGTATATATCACAACCCTAGGAACTTATGACCTAGTCATTGGGATGAATTGGTTGGAAGCTCATCAAGTTTGGGTGGACTATTAAGGAAAAAGAATTCTATGCATAAATAATGAAGGAGAGTTGATCTAAATCTAGGTTATTGAGAGAAAGATATATTTACACTTCATCTCAACAATACAAATGAAGTGTTTCCTCAGAAAATGTTGTCAAGTATATGTAGTAAAGGAAGTAAGCAAAGAAAAAGGGCCACCCTAGAGCAATATGCAATGTTATCTAAAGTTTCAGATGTTTTTCCAAAGGAGAAAGGGAGCTTGATCTCACAATAGAATTAAAAGCTGGTGCTTAACCAATCTCTAAAACACCTTATAGAATGATGGCTTTGAAACTTCAAGAGTTACAAATTCAACTGAAGGAACTACTAGACATTGAACACATCCGACCCAGTGTTTCACCTTGGGGTGCTCCTATAATTTTTTTCACGAAGAAGGATGGTTCCCTGCAACTATGCATAGACTATTGAGACTTAAATCAAGCTACAGTAAAGAATAGGTATCCAATGCCTCGAATTGACGATCTCTTCGACCAAATGAAAGGGGATTCAGTCTTTTCAAAAATCGATCCACAGTCAGGTTATCATCAAGAATTAAAGACAACGATATTTCTAACACTACATTCCGAACACGCTTTGGGCATTATGAATTCTCAGCTATACAATTTGGATTGACCAATGCACCAGCAATGTTCATGAATATTATAAATAGTGTTTTCCGAAAGTACCTTGACCACTTTGTACAAGTCTTCTTAGAGGATATTCTCATCTACTCCAATAATGAGAAGGAGCATGAAGAACATTTACGGATAGTATTATCTTGCCTCAGGGAGCACCAATTATATGGAAAGTTATCCAAGTGTTCCTTCTTTCGAAGGAGATTCATTACCTAGGTCATATTATATCTAGTGAAGGGATCTCAGTGCATCCTGAAAAAGTAAAAGCAATCATGGATTGGTCGATACCGAAAAATGCACATGAAGTGCGTAGTTTTATGGGTTTAGCCAGATATTATCAAAGGTTTGTAAAAGGGCTCTCAAAAATTGCAAAGCCTATCACAACCCTCCAACGTAAAGGAGTTAGGCATGAATGGACTGAGGAATGTCACATTGCATTCTCTAAGCTTAAAAGATTGTTGACCAATGCACCAATCTTGCGAGTACTTGACATGGATAAAGACTTTACTATATGTACTCATGCATCCAAGCAAGGGTTAGGTGCAATATTAATGCAAGATAGAGGAGTAATAGCATATGCCTCCAGGAAGTTAAAACATCATGAGGAACACTATGCCACACATGATTTGGAATTGGCCACAGTAGTACTAGCATTGAAGGTATGGGGACAACTACTTGGTAGGGAGAAGCTTTATGCTCAAAAGCGACCACCAAAGTTTGCAATACTTGTTAACCAAAGGGACTTGAATGTTATGCAAAGACAATGGAGTGAATTCTTAAGCAAATATGACTTTGGAATTTCGTACATTAAAGGGAAGGAGAATGTAGTGGCAGATGCTCTAAGTAGAAGACCAAGGATCTTTTCCCTTATACCCATCAAGGTAGACTTGAGGGATCAAATGCTAGAACATCTCTTGGAAGATAGTTGGTATTTAAAAATAAAATATGGGCTTCATAGTAAAGATCCAAAAAAACCTAAGTTTGAGGGATATGAACTAGAGGATGATGAACTGTTATGATTCCATGGAAGGATGTATATCCCTAATAGTGGGGATATTTGAAACACCATCCTTAAGGAAGCCCACAGAGCATTGTATTGTGCGCATCCTGGTGTAAAAAAATATGTGTTGATACAAGAAAACTCTTCTTTCAAGCAAGCATGAAGTGCAAGATTTTCTAATTCATTGCAAAATGTCTTGAATATCAGCAAGTGTAGAGTGACCATCATCGCCCAACAAGTCTCCTGCAACCTCATGACATTCCTATGTCCAAATGGGAAGTGATTTCTATGGATTTTATCATCCGGCTACCTATTACCCCACAAAGGCACAATGTCATTCTTGTTGTGGTGGACAAACTAACAAAAAGTGCTCTCTTTATTCCCGTAAAAGATACTTATGAGGTTGTTGACGTAAATCGGGTATTTATAAATGAAATCCTCAGATTTCATGGAGTTCCTAACAAGATCATATCAGATAGGGATACACGATTCACTTCAAGGTTCTGGACTTGTACGCAATCAACTTTAGGAACTCAACAAAATTTAAGTACAACTTATCACCCTCAGACTGATGGACAAACAGAAAGAGTGAACCAAGTAATAGAAGATATGCTGAGAATGTATGTTATGGAGCAACAAACATACTAGGAAAAGTACTTGCCCTTGGTTGAATTTGCATACAATAACAGTTACCATAGTTTAATCGGAATGTCTCCATTTGAAGCATTATATGGAAGACCTTGTAGAACACCGTAAGTTGGGATAGCTTAGAGGATCGGGTGATAGTGGGACCAAAATTAATTCAATAGATGGAACGGGAGGTGAAACAAATTAGGCAATTGTCAAAGGAAGCACAAGATAGACAGAAAAGCTATGTTGATGCTCACAAGATAGATAGGAAATCTAAAGTAGGGGATAAAGTTTTTATCCACATTAGACCAAACAAAAGCACCATACGATTTCGAAAAGGAACAAAGTTGTCGCTTGGTTTATTGGGCCATTTGAAGTTCTAGAAAAAGTTGGACCTGTCGCTTATCGTCTTACACTACCACCCCACTTGCATAAAATTCATAATATTTTTCATGTATCTGTACTAAGACATTACATACCTGATAAATCTCATAACCTTCAATGGAAGGAACTACAGGTATCGGACCAAGGAATCGTTTCGGACAAACCATTACATATACTAGAACGTAGATTTCAACAACTCAGGAATAGCCTGGTAGACCAAGTTAAGGTCCAGTGGGAGAAGTATAGTCTTGGATCAGCTACCTACGAAGATACAAAGTCCATATGTCGAAAATACCCCAACTTGTTTTGATTCTGAAGCACTTAAAGTCTTATTTTGTATATCTTAACTTTATTTTGACTGGATACTAGAGATTATCATTTTGAACTATTTTATAACTATGAAAGGTTACACGTAAGAATGATTTCAATTATTATGCTTAATGTTGTTGGTACATGGATACCAATATGAATAATGTTATATGTTTAACATTGCTAGTACATGGATACCAATATGAATTGTGTTATGAATGTGATGTCTACAGTTTTACTTTATGCATCAACAGGAATGATAAGTTGGAAATAAAAAAGAATGACTACACTTGACTACCTAATGTGAAAGCTAACATATAGATATATTGGCTAGACATGGACAGATATGTTATAAGAACTCAAAAATCAATATCATAGATGGCAACATATTTGGAATGCACAGAAATTGGTATCTGAGTACAATTAGTTTTTAATATATTGATGCATATGTTATAATTTGTGGACAAGTGTTTACAGTGCAAATAGTATCGTTACCAAACTGACCGCATGATGACAAAACTCCAAGAACAATTGAGGCTCAATGAGATTCCACGTTAGGGTGTTGACCCTAGACCTACTAGGAGGGGTGGAGGTGTTTCCCATTGTTTATCCTCCAAAACCTAGAGTCATGGGAGGACTGTGCGAGCCACGTTCTCCTAGAGGTGTGATGATGATTGTCAGATGCCTATTGGGAAATTAGGTTGTTATAGTCGACATTATCACCCTTTAGGTTAAGAATGGTTAGGTCAGTATAGTTGACACCATGACATATTCTAGTAGACGACGGATAAAATGGGAGCAAAAAATATTAGGAAGGATAGGATGACTCTAGAATAGCTTGGGATCTCGACTAGGGCAGGGCATGGCTATTAAAATTGTAAACCTATAAATGTCAAAACACAAATTTTAAAGTGTCCTCACATTAAACGAGAATTCAATCACATGACACAATTTTTACATGATTATACTAATCGCTAAAATAATTACTAATATACGATATGAACCCTAACTTCGGGATGAAGTTTTCTGAAGTAGGGGCGTATCCAATGACCTATCTCTAATTATAAGGAGTACATGAATATTAGCATGCATATGAGGCATGCATATGATAGCCACATATGCATGCATCGCATGCACTGCAATAGTATACGTACTAACTAATTATGAAAAACGTCCAAGTATAGGGAATGAATTAATTATTGAAGTAATTACCTAACTCGCTAGAATATATTGAGTGGGGTACTTGAAATGTATACCACTATCATAATATATAACTAATACAAAAGTAAATACAGTGGATCATACAAAATAAAAAGTAATTATAATATATATAAGAAATTATATATTTTATATTGACTAAAAAAGAAATAAATATGTTCAAAGGATGCATAACATAAACATTTGAATAAATGATAACCTCTTAAATAAAACATAGTGTGAATAAACCTTTTAACTAAACATATCTTTAAAAGGAGTGAACCGACTCAGCCAAATCATATTTAACCACAAATATTGTTATTTAATCATAAAAGGTGAGACCGACTCAAAAATGGATAAAGGACCATTATGGATTTCCAAATGAGGAGGGGGCAAGGGAAACATATTATTATAAAATGCAAAATGTTGAGACAATGGAAGGTTGGAGACGCTGGTTTTTAGGGATATAAGGAGGATGAATAGAGCATAGAAAAGGAAGATTTTTTTTGGGCGTTCCAGCGAAGCGAAGATAAAGGAGAAAATACGGAGAGAGTCACAGACAGAGCGGAAGTTTGAGCAACTGTTCTTGGATCTTTGGACACGAGGGCTAGAAGACCTCGATTTCAAAGTCTTCTAGATCTAGGACCCAGATAGGTTGATCCCAGATAGGCTAGGAGGAAAAAGGTCGGTTTGGTAGCAGGAGCAGAAACAACGAAAGTCTAGAATCGCCTTCATCCAGGTATGTATCTGCAATTAAAGTGGTAAAATTAGATTAAAATTGATTGTCCGGTTAATTGTAGAATTTGTCTGGTTAATTATAGAATCTAAGCATTAAGTTGTGATAATTGTCTGGTTAACTGTAAAATCCAGGGCAATAAATTTTGCTAGCTAAAAAGAACCCCTGCTACACTATCTATATGGTCTCTACAGCCCCCAAATTGTTGCTTACTGTGTTTGCATTGTGCAACCTGCAGAATCAGTGGTACAGCTCACAGCCTTGTTGTATGACCCACAAATGTATTGTATGAACCAACACATGCGTTGTATAGCCTGCAACTCTACTTTAGTATAGATCTGCAGCCCTGCTGCACAAAAAAACAGCCTGCCACTTGCCCACACTTGGTTGCACTGCTACAAAGAACTTTATCCTTTAATTATCCTCCTCTAAACTGCATTCCTAAGTGTGAAAGTCCTTTATCAGTCTCTTGAAAACTGGAGCAATATTCCTTTATCACTCTTGTTCAAAATACTTTATGGATGTCTTTCTCCTTCACCTAGCCTTGCTTTTATAATCTTGAGTTATTGACCAAATCCATAACCCTAATCTCCAAGTGATTGACGGTTGAGATTAAACCTCGCTTCACTTGGGATCAACCGTTAAGATTCATCTAATTCACTAATGCAAAAACCTTTGCATTTCACTAAGATTAAACTCACTTTTTATAAATCACTTCACTTTAATTAATCCTTTAATAAAAGTTCATTTTTCTAAGGTTGAAGGCTTCAGGCGACTTCCACACCGCTAGACAATTAGATCTATGTAGAAGTTCATGTCCAATACTACAATCATCAACAAGCAGACCAACTCAACTAAGGGGGTATGGACTTAGTCGAGTTGGACCAATTTGGTACCAAACCAATCGAGTCAATAGTAGGTACAAATTCAGTCGAGCTGGACCAGTTTGGTACTGAACCAATCCAGTCAATAGTAGGTACAAACTCAACCAAGTTCAGCCAATTCAGTATTAAATTATTCCCAAACCAATCAAAGGACCAAATTGATAAGGATTGAGGTAAACTTGGTCAACTCAACCATGTCCAAGTCCAAGTCCAAATTGACCAATTTTAAAAACATTAAGCACTACTCAAGAAAACATCTAATCATCTTCGACAACCATCAAGGATCCCAATGCAAACACTCTAGAGTGGAGTGCTCCTCAAGTAATATAACATCCACCATAAAAAAAAATCAACTGATTTTAATGCTAGAGGCCTCTAAGGCATTCCTCCAAAGCATATCTCAACAATCTAATGCAAAACACACTCCAAAGCATGTGCCCTAAAGGATATGTGCCCTAAAGTCAAGGTGCACTATCTAAAGGAGGATGAAATCAAGCATCAAGCAAAAAAACTTCGGGAAATTCTTGAATCGATGGGTATCTCTCTCCATGAATATGCTAAGTGTTAACAAATGTGTGAACCAAGTGTAAGACCCCGCATCAAGCCTAGCACTCCATCAATATCCAAATGTACTATGCAAGCCTCCTACAATAATGATGCCAGCACAAGATGATAATCCATGAGAAAACAGGCAAGAGAAAATGCAACCAATAGCCACCAAGATACAAATCCTCCAAATGCAGCATGCTTGGGCAGGGTCTTCAATTTGGGACAAGACCACATACAATTTGGAGGTAACACAACATACATCAAATGGCTTAATAGTAGAAAAATAATTCTTGTAGTTTAATCAACTATGTAGATTAAGCTTAATAGATTGATGGAGACCCCATGGCTTCAAGAAAGGAAAAAGGTCATACATGGAACCATTGACATTTGTGTGCACAGGAAAAGTTGCATGAAACTATTTTGGTAAGAGAATAACTGGTGTGGATACATAGGCTGAAATGTCGCCTATGGCAGATTTCTGCTTATCAGTGCCAACTGATTTAAAAGATCAAATTGCAGTAGTTGCTGAATCCATTTCACAAGAGAAAACAAACTTAAAATTCCTGCATAGGGCCAAGTTGGCATAATGAGTCAACTGTCAGATTTCAGATTTAGACTTTTGATTGAATGCTTCAAAATTGTTTGACCTGGTGTTGTCCAAGGATCTCAACACTTACTATTAGAATATATTTTCATGATTTTGGAATCTAAAGGCTATTTAAACCGTTAATGTCTGTGTATTTTCTTTTGGAACATTAATTTTATGCTTCTTGAAACGTAGAGTTTATGTATCTCAATGAATTTTTGCCTAATTCCAACCCTGCATGCAAAATAAATCAGCAAAATTTGAATGTTTGGTGTCTAATTGTATAGATTTACATCGATGTACATGAACCAGAGTTTTTTAATTAAAATTTGAATATTTTATGTATCTTTTGCTCAGCCAAGTTGTTTACCAAGTCAATGGTCGATTCCAATCCAAGTCTGACCAGCTACAAAATCTTGTGCAAAACCAACTCTGATCATAGTCGAAGTATAATAACACTAATTTAGACATATCCATTATCAAGTAGACTTGGAAAATGTGCTCCGTTGATTTTATATAACACTTTAAAAAATTGTGAATACAATTGGCTCCCTTTTGAACATCTAGGAAAATTACAAGAATTTCTTTCCGCTTTTTTGCCTCAGTTAAAAGTATCTTCCATTGTACTAGCACATGGCCAGTTAAATGCTGCTGTGCATTTGAGGCACCATGTCACCATAGACGCAAAAATATTCAGAAAGCAAGATCATGAAATACAATTTATGTAAAGCAGACAACATTTTAAAAGATATGGAGACTACGTATGAAAATAGAGTAGCATCCAGTAAGGAAAAAATGCAGCTTCGAAACAATCTAATAAGGGAAATAAATATTGAGATAAGTGATAGATATGATCATTAGAGGCTTAATATAATTAACAAATATGTAGAGAATAAACACTAGCTTCCCTAAGCTGCCTTAATAAGGGACCAACCAAAGATACAGAAAATCAGTGACTCTTGAAAATTCTGGTGTATGAATTGGATACTAACCAAAGTGAGTGGGTTGAAAACCTGATCAATTAAACTGCTGACATGAAGGTCATTGAAAAGGGCAATCATATGCGACTGAATAGCAATCAAATAGTGGGGGGCAGAGCTAACTTCATTGCCTAACCTAGCAGAATCTCTGTCACCGAAGGATTCAAGTTCTAGGCATTTAACGAATTCAACAAATTAGGCAGATGCATGTTATACATAAGAGTTTCACTGGGTCTAAAGTTTAAACTATCACTCTTAAATCAAAGTCATCTTGCACTAATTTTAACTGTCTTGAAAATGTCATTGACACACGTTCTGCAATCAATCAATAGATGAATACACTTTCCAGCAAGCAAGTCTCAATTAACAAGGGCCAATTAAAGTTGTATGTGAACAATTATTTTTAGAGGATATATGTTGAGTATATTTGCTGCTAAATCTTGTGGAGTTAAGCATCCCCAGAGGTATGGAAAGAGAGGTCGTGATGATACCATCTGCGTCCGTACCACTCCTCGTGGAGTAGATCCCACAACCAACCAATTGATAAACACAACAATTTTTCAGCATCCATCATCAGTTTTAAGTTTTAACCTCTTTATTCTTTTTATAGAAGAAAAAAAAAACACTTCGCAGGAATTACCTTAACTTTCAAGGTTTGCCAAATACAATTACAATAATGAGAAAACTCATGCAAATCAGGTTCATCTAATAAATTATAAGCAATCAGAAAGCAAAGTGCTACAAATGACATTAATGGAATTAGCCAACATCAAGATTCAAAGGGAAATAGTACAATTTTGTCACCAATGGAATGAAAATTATAAATAATTTCTCCTAACTAGAATGTATAACAGCCCAAGTCTCTTTCACAACACCATACATACCCTCTCATAAGACTCGTCCAAAATTATTGCACCAGTTACTGGCACACGAACTTTATAGGAAGTGAAATCTTTATAAATGTCATCTATATGTGCAATATAAGGTCTTAATGCTGCACAACTCTGAAACACTGTAAGAGTTAAAGAAAAATATTTTTTTGCGTCGAGCTCAAAATACTTGTAAAAATCAAACTCTAGATAATGTGTTGAAAATCCTAGCAAGAGGCATTCCTTAACTAAACAACTTAGTGCTAAAGACCATCAAAAATAAAATTTTAATGTAGTACTAAATAATGAGAAATGCACAATATTTTTCTTGACATTGTTACTAACTAGACCTTTTAATAAATAAAATAGCTAACACACTATGAATCTAAACATGTGAAATTCAAGGAAATAAATGAAGATATTTATGGCACTGGATTTGTTCTAAAGTCACAATATGTCCTGTTGAGTCCACTCCGCAGCTCTGTTACCAATGATCTGGGAACCAATATGCCTACAGACTTTGGACTCTGTTACCTTCTACCACAAGTACTTTTGGCACATCCTTAGTATATATTCATAATAAATATCACAAAACAAACATCAGATTTAATCGTAGAGAAATAAGACAACTCACACTAAAACATTCATGCTCAGGACCAAGGATTTCTAGAAAATCCATTTTCAAGTTTGTTTTAAGATTACCACACCAAGGGGTGGCAGGAGTGGGAGGGGTTATCCTATGCCCCGATGAACAAATAGAGACTCAATACACTTCGGGTTGCGAATGGCAACCAATAACCAAGCTGAATACCTTGCACTTTGGCAGGGACTCGAAATCGCATCGGCAAAGAAAATAACCAAAATAACAGTGTTTGGAGACTCCATGATTGTAATACGCCAGACGTGGAAAGCTAAAGGATTGCAAAGCATAGCTTCTTCCCCCATCCTGCAGAGGATCATTTTGCAAAGAATGCAATTCAAGCAAATTGAATTCTTTCATGTGTAGACAACTGAACACAATGGCAGATTCATTGGCCAACAAGGGATTTCTATTGGAGCAAGGGAAATTAGAATTGGAACATGGGAGGCTTTGCAACACACCCATTCCATGATCAACAAACTCAATCATTATCGCTTATATAAAAAATATAATGGCCCTTCCAGCCAAATAATTGAACCAATCTTCATGGTGGATCTCGTCCACACACCTCTATCATCAAACATATGGTTAATAGCTCAAAAGCCGACACATATTTTTAAGGATCGGGGCACTCATTAATTTTTTGGCCACACAACATGGAGGGAACGAACCCCTGTCTAAATTGCATTAACATCCGGTGACCTAAGGTAATGAAATGGGAGAACAAATGGCACAAGGCTTCAATGCAGCAAGGTTGGAAAATGTTAACACAAGTGTGTAGAGCCTCATCTCTGATCACGCATTCACTTCTCTACAGATCGATGTTAATACTTTTATCCCTCCATATCATACAACTTACATCCGCTGTAGAAACCGGATTCGCTATATACCCCGGACGAATCGCGAATCCAACGTGTCGGACACGATTCTGTCCTGACACGTGTCATTCTGTCAAGACACGTCGTGTCCGATTTCCCCACGTCGTGTCATGACGTGTCACGCAAATTGCCGGATTCGTGTCGCGATTTTGCCTGTTTTGCCGGATTCGTGTCACGAATTTTCACTGTCCGCGGGGTTAAAAGGAATGAGTTTGATTGTTCTGAGCGCGATATTGAAGGGTTTGAGCTGTGCGCGATATTGAAGGGTTTGAGCTGTGCTGAGAATAATATCCTTTTAAGAGGTGATTTTCTTCATAATACTTGAAAATAGGAATTTGAAAGAGGCGTCAGGATTCGATCGTCGGTGTCTCAGATTTGGGTTTTCATTCAGATTCACGACGATTGATTTGCTAATGATGGCTGGTAATCACTGATAAATGGGGAGTCGTTAATTTCACGCACACAAACATGAAATTAATAGTGTATCCTTTCATTTTAAAACCAGTTTGTGTCCATGTGAAGGTGGGGTCGTTAGACATAGCGTCGGCGTTGGCCGTGGTCGTTGTTTTCCCAGCACGACAGTTTAATTGTTTTACATTTATATTTTTATTTGAGGAATTACGTGATATAATTTTGGAAATTATAATATATTTTTTTATATTATGGGGCAAGTTTATTTACATGGTTTTGAATTTGTAATTATCA
>APFE030801091.1:0-33508 GCA_000404065.3 Pinus taeda
AAGTTGTTTGACTACCTAAATTTCAGTTCCTTGTTTAGAATTAGTTCAAACAGCTCCTAGAATGATGAGCTCGACCCCTAGAGGCAAGGAAAGGGGTTAGGATGGTCTATATGATGTAATTTCTCAATCATTTTCAGAGGTTGAAGAGGTTGGACCCTTGGGAAAAGCTTGACACTCTATTGTACATTCACTTTTGCATTTTTGGAAAAGGAAAGACCAGGGTTTAGCAGCACTGTTTGGGATCCATGTGGCTTTATGTGTTGATGGTGTGCTTCTTTCAGTATTTGTAAGTTGTTAGGTGTATCATTTTCCTTCTCTCATCTTCTGCAATTGAACAAAAGTGTTAAGGTAGAATCCATAATTTGTTATGCTCTGCCTTTAAGTTTGTTTGATTTTCCATGTTTTCATCTGTTTAAGGAGAATCCTTGAAAGCTTCTTGCTCTCCTTAGCTCCTCACCAGTATGATCTATCCATTCATTTCCTTTAAAAGCATCAGGACGATCGCCTATCTTGCCCCAAATAGACCTCTGCAAAAGCTGTGCCTCATCCCCAAGCCCAAATTTGCCTTTCCCTCTTTCAACACAAAAACTCCTAAAACTCAAATTAAACCTTTGTACTTCATACCTAGCCTAAAATTAGCTTCTATTTCAGTCATCTCGAGCCTCATCGATTATCTTTGCCAAGATTGACCTGGAGAGAGCCCTCTCCTGTCCTCGTAGGGCTAGCTATGAGGCTGAGCGTGTTTTGATGTAGCCTTGAGTCTTACCTTATTTCAGCCTAAGGTAGATTTGAGCGCTAACAGAAGCCATGGAACAACTCAGGTTGAGTTACTAGTACTGGAAGCCTTGGTTGGAAAAATTATATGGAGCCCCTTGCGGGTTGAGTTTATAGTCTTGGAGCCTTGGTTGTACAAACGCTTTGGAGCCCTATGACAACTCTGGGTTGAGTCAGTAGTCTTGGAGCTAGGTTGGAACGAACACTTTAGAGCCCTAGACAACTTGGATAGAGACTGATTTGGTGATGTTTAGTGATATATGACCATGAGGTGGAATAAGTGGTTGAGGGTTGAGGTGGTTTGAGCTCTAGAAGCCTTGGTTTGGTTTGGTTGGTTTATTCCATGAGATCCCACATTCATGCTGGGAATATGGTGTGAGGGTGATTGGCTTAAAGAGAGATTTGGTTCAATCCAATCTATGGTTGGGTGGTACGTGGAATTCCCTGACTTGGTTGGAATTTTCATATGTTAATAAGAGGTATTTCCTGTTGTAATCTATGAGCATATGTATTGATTATGATGGATATATTATGGTTGATTTGCCATGGTTTATATGTTGTTTATTTGATGGTTTATATGTTGGTTATATGATGTATATTGTGTAAGGCTCTTTATATGTTTGATGAATATATGAATGGTTGATGAATGCATGAGCTAACAAATATTATTGCAACTATTATGGGAGGGCGTTAGACCCTCTTGGTGAATCTCAAATAAGTTTCAGAACCCTATGTTCAGATATGCATTCATGACTTGTAGATTACATATTCACCATATCTTTGACGAAATGTATGTCATTTCTAGGCTTGGTTAGGTCAAGTCATTGATCAAGTTTTGTATTATAGGCTTTGTATTTGTGCCATTTATTGTTTTGGAAAATTTCGTCAATTTTTGGTCAATGCTATGGAGTATAGCCCTAAAAAGGTGACACAAATTTCGCGGTTGCAGGCACAAAACTGAGAAATTGGGACTGCAGTCACTCCCTTGCAGGCATATGCATGCAACTGGAGACCTATAGTCACATGGATGCAGGTTTGTGCATGCGAATAGGAGTTAAGGTCAGTGAAAAAGCAATCTGACTCATGGTTTAGGCACATGGCGGGGTGGTTTAGCTCTTGGGGGTCTTGTAGCTCCTGAGGAAGGTATTTAAAGTTTCGGTTTGTCAATTCCACTTCATTAACTGTACTTATGAGGTTGAATCATATCATAGTAACTCTTTTTCCCATGTTTACCTTGGTAGACCAATGAACTTGGGTAAATGTGGGAGGAGGGTGTTACATCATGTGGTTCCATATGGCTTATGTTGTGTAAGGCTACTATCTTTAATTTTTTTTGGGTATATTGGTAGAAAATGATACGACTATGATTAATTATAAGAATTATTTATCATAATATAGGAGTGCTACATTGAATATTTATGCATGTTAATGAAAAAATAGTGGTTATTGTTACAAACTTTTAGCTGTTTGTCTACAACATTCATGTTTTTATTTGTGTAAATAAGATTTCATCTTTGTAGGGTTGATTTCATCTCTTGATATGCAGTGTTTGCACTTTTGAGTTGTTCATTAAACACTTTTGTTTATGCATATATAAATTTTTTGGTGTTTAAATGTTTTCATTTAATTGTCAGGCCAATTCTTTAAGTGCAACATTATGTATGATGTGGATATAAAATTATGATATGGTATTGAAGTTGCATATGTGTATGGAATGAAATGGAGAAGGAATTGTCAAAGGATTTGAGTTGGTGTGATGCCCAAAGACTCTATAGATGGAGTGTGCCTATAAGAGGCAACATGAATTGTGAGAGGTTGTGGGTGAGATGCCCATGTAGCTCTAGTGGTTGGAATGGCTATGTTACTTGAGCTAGGCATATGGAGGTTGATTTGTTTGTTGAAGTATGTTTTAAATTTGTACAATGACTACTTTCAACCTTAAAAGAGTGAACATCTAGAAGGTGATTTAAACATTACATCTTGGTTTTGACTGTAGATACTATTGGAGGACATGGATCCTTGGGATATTGTAGAATGAATTGTTGTTTCTCTCATAATTCTATTTTGTTGGCCACACATAAGAAGGGCGTTGCGAAAGTAAAGAGGGTTCAACAAAGGATGATTTGATTCTTCACATTATGGGAAAGTTGATTGAAGAGCTATATGTAATGTTGATGACATTGTTTTGGAGGGAGAATGTGTTTGGGAAATTTTTCCCAAGGAATCTACTCCCACGAGTTAGAAAAACATTGTATCTTCTTACTTGATGAAAATATTACCGAGCTCAATGATCATAATGATTTGGATGATGGTCAAGAACAAGTAGTTGATTCCTATTGAAATGAATAGATTCTTAAACCCCTGGGAATTTCATCTCTAAATTGTAAGTGCAAATTCGTACAATTTGAGAAACTCTAGGATGCTTTCATCCAAGGGGAGCAATAATCAGAGTGAGAAAAAATGAAATCAAGTCCTAATTGGTAAGGTAAGTGTTGGTAGTGTTGGATAATCCGCCAACACTAAGAGTTTCTCCCTAGTATGAAGTCCCAATTAGACTTCACACCCTTTGGGAGAGGATCCCCATCTGGACATTGACTCAACTGCCATTATGTTTGTTTTTCTCTTGGATATCAAATACAGAGAAAAGTGTGACACCGAGTGTCATACATTAAAAGATTGAGGACGAGATCAACTCTCCATTGATAGCTTGCGAAACATGATATAAGAATACAAAAATAACATCATGAGCAACATCTTGCCTCAAATAAGCATCAAATAGATGAAACTAACTATGACATACACATAGGGAAAGTGCTCGCAATAAACTGAAAATTAGTTCACAATCAACCGCTAACATTAACATTGAATTATGAGCAAAGATCCAAAGCCAACACACAAGCTGGATGAAAATGAATTAGTTCATAAACATGGAACTGGTGTGTAAACCACATGCATTCATAATTGAAATGTTGGGTGTGGAGCCTGATTATCTTCTGTATTCAAAGGTCTCAGCTAGATGTATACCCTAGGAAGACTGTACACCCCTCCATGCGGGGGGTACGGGGGGGACTTGTTCCCCCCGCGGGGGTTCAGGGGGGCTGATCCCCCACCCGGCTGGGGGGTCTGGGGGCCAGCAGTCCCCTGGCAGGGGTTCAGGGGCACCGCCCCTGAAGCTAAAAAGAGATGTAAAATTGCCTTGTAAAAGTCTAGTAATTTCTAGTCAATCTGGGCTATTTATTAGGCAGATGATCTGACGGTAGAAGTTATGTTTAATTTAGGGTTTTTTGCCCTAGAAGGCAACCCCTCACTATATATGAGGGAATTGTATTGCGTCTATGTATATATGTATTCGGAGTGAGGAAAAGAGAGGAGATTGAGAGCGAAGAGGGAGTGAAATATTAGATAAGACAATATAACAATAGAGGAATGCATGTGAATCAAAGCATGGATAGAAAATCTTCTCATTAATATTATCACCCTTTCAAATACACCTACAACAAGCATATAAAATCCTAATAGTGGGATGAAATCAGTCCATATTATCTTCATACACATAGCACTAGCCTCACAATCCCTCCACCTACAGGGTACTAAGAGCGAATGCATTCAACTCCTCAAGCACAAAGATCACGACCCTTTTACTAGCCTAGCTTAAGTGCTAAAAGTCCATTTGCTTGAGGCATGAGGTTACATTTATGGAAATGAGGATGGTGACCTTTCACCTTCTCCTATGACTTTTGGACTCCCTCATGACCTTTCTACTTCCAATTGACTCTCTATCTCCCCTAAGACTTTTAGAATTCCACCATTACTTTAGAGCTTCTAGATGGAATTTGATCTTCTTTCTTGGTATTTTCCATAATTTCAATAAATTTTGTTACTAATGACAAAAATAATATTCTACAATATGATAATTAGAAAGTCAACGAGCTTTCTTATTGAAAAGTAGTGGTTTTTAAAAGTCTTAATAATGACTTTATTACGCCCTTGGGTCATCTTGGTCACCAATTTGACTTGAGCATCCACATAAATGATGAACCCGGGCTTTCACAATTTCAATCCTACAAACAAACAAAACCATTAATTGAGCATCAAGACAAATACACTTTAATGGAAAAAAAGAAAATATAAAAAATAAGAATGAATAAGGATTCATATCCATGAGATATCGATATTAAGATTGCTTGGCTTAGTTTCCCTTTATCGCTGGTGAGGCTGATCTCCTCCGACTTGTTTTCCTCTTTAATATCCTTTGTATTTTTATCAATGCTCCCCTTACAATGGTTCTCAACGCACCATATTGTATTATAAACATATCATTTGTATTGCCATTTCAGTGCATTTCTTTGGATATATCTTTGCAGTGTTTTTATGTAACCATACCTTTTATTGCATGGTTTCATGATAGTTCCATAGATCTATTGGACATACCAATGTATTCCTTAGTGCGCTTTGTGTATCTTCTCATTACAACATAAATTTAATATTCATTAATATTGAAATGTTTCCTTATCAAAACCTTATTCCATTGCACAATTATTCTTCCTTTGTATAAATGTATTGTAGCAACATTATCCGCCTCTCCACAGAGTCTCGTAAATGGTGATACTAGATATCTATATGCTTAGATCGATCATGAAAAAAATTATTCTCAGAGAGCTTGATATAAATCTGATTATCACAGTAGTTCACATTTGGATCCGCCATCTAACCAAACAGTCCCACAAGTATCTTTCTCATCTCGATCACTTCACATGCTACTTGACTTGTAAGCATTAGGGGAATTTTGAGGTCTAAAATGGGCCTCCTATGAAAAATGTACAACCACAATAAAATTTATAAGAACCAATAGGATTCAAGATGATGTTGTCAACCATGGGGGGTGATTCACCACTTTCGGAGTAAAAAAGTAAAAAGATAATAAAATAATAAAATAATATAACTACTTTTAAAACTTGTATTTTCAACTTATCTCCCTAAGGTTTTACTCAAAATTTGGGTGGGCGTTCTCGTTGGATGCAAAATTTAATTCCTCATCCAAGGAGTACCCATATTTCATACTTTCGATCAACCTTAATACATGAAAAATGATAAATACATGAAAAAACGTGATTGCAATCACCTTTTTCATGTATTTCTCATTTTTCATGTAGCAGGTTCCATCGAAAGTATGAAACATGGATTGTCCTTAGATGAGGAATCAAATTTTTCATCCAACGAGTGTTTCCCCTCGAAATGTGAGTAAACCTATAGGGAGATAAGCTGAAAAAGTGAGTTGAAAAAAATACCTTTTTCTTTTTTCCCTCTAAAATTTGATGATGTAATCTAATCTTATTTTATTATTTCCACTATTATTTTATAATTTCCTTAGGAGGCCCATTTTATACCTCAAAATTCCCCTAATGGTCCTCCTTGCCAGATTTGATCAACTGTTCATCACCAGTTAAAATCAAATTATCAACATATAAGACAATAATAAGCAATTATATTCTACCAAGATAGGATAGAGGTTTTCATCCACTTCACTTTTGGTGAATCCCAAACAGGTAAGATAACTATTGATCCTAGTGTACCAAGCATGGGGTGCTTGCTTGAGACTGTACAATGCTCACTTGAGTCTGCACACATGATACTCCCAATCAAATGTATCAAAACCTTTTGGTTGCTCGATGTACACCTCCTCCTCAATAACTCCATTAAGAAATGGTGTTTTTACATCCATCTAATGGATCTTAGACAACTAGTGCAAGAATTGATCTAATAGATGAGTACCTTGCTACAGTAGCAAAGGTATCCTCATAGTCAATTCCTTCAACTTGAGAGTACCCCTTGGCTTTATACTTATCTATGCTTCCATTTTATTCCCTCTTAACCTTGAAGATCCATCTGGAACCCATAATTGATTTATCTGTTAGTCTTGGGACCACTTCCTAAACACAGTTCCTTACAATGGATTTGTATTCCTCCACCATTGCATCAACCCATGCAAGTTTCTTTACTACTTCCCCGAAAGAGGATGGCTCAGTCTCTACAAGCTCGGTCATTATTGTTGGAAATAATACTGAGAGGGAGGGTGAATCAGTATTATCAGATCAATAATTTAAATTTCAAACAGACTTGTATACGCTACTTCAGCTAAGTGAACTAGCATGTATACGTGATTATACTTAAGGCAACCAGCATATATGCAAAGAACTTTTGATTTACCCAATTTATCATGCATTGAACTTTAACCAGTATATCAGAGATTTATTAGATAGTGTAGTAAAAGCGGAACAAAGCATCACACATAAGCAACACACATGAACACCAAGATATAAGGTGGAAACCCAATGTGGGTGAAAACCACCTGCTGTTTTCGTCTCTGTCTCCTTTTAATAATAAGAAAATCTATTTACAATTTTGTACTGGTGCAGACTTATACCAGCACGCAGGCTTCTACCTGCAGAAGGTTACAACCTTCTCTCATTCTCCAGCTTCTCCTGAAAGAGAGATACAACCCCCTAACTCTTGTACTAGCCAATATGTTTACTAGTACGTAGGCTGCGACCTATAGAAGGCTACGACCTTCTTTCTTCCTCCAAGGATCACGTTTCATAAATTTTTCAAACTGGATCCATCAACAACATCATAACTGTAATTCAATCATCAAATGCATTTGCATCAACCAATCACTTTCTAAACCAACCACAACCGAATCAATCAATCACTTTGACAACCCATCAATCTGATCATTCAGAATACTGTCACCAGAATACAGTAACCAGAACCCAGAACTCTGCAACAGCAAATAGAAACAACTAAAACATATTTTATAAGGTATACGCTACTTCCATGTGTCAAACCTGTGTGTATACCCGCTTTTCTCAAAGCCAACCAGCGTATACATCTGCAAGTATTAATTCATTCTGCAGCTATTCCAAACTTTAGTTATACCCAGATCATAATATTTACGGAACAACACATGTGTCACGTGATCAAACAATATAAAGATAATTCATTTCAAGCCTTAAGATCTTGATCCATTATTAGATCTTATCCTCCATCAACTGCTAATGTTCATCCCTGGTTCAGATCAAGCAAAACACCATAATCCAATAACCTGCATACTAGATCTCACACTTCATTAGATATTCGATACTTGCACCCTTTGGCCTAATGATCTTCTCCTCTTTTTATAGTTTTAGGCCTTTCTCAATACCATGGACCAAAACCACTTAGGACCAATGCCTTGGACCAAATACCTAGGGCCAATATCTCTGACTAGATACTTTGGACCAATACCATGGATCAAAATACCATGGACCAAATACTTTGGACCAAAAAATTAGTTTTCCAAGGTATATGCGCTTTTCCTTCTATGAAAGTGCATGTGTACGCATACGCTACTTGTGGTCAATGAACCTGCGTGTATACATAACTTGGTCAAGGTGAACCTACGTATACCTCTCTTTCTTCATTCTGTGTAGACTGATCCGTAATTCTTTGCTGTTAACTCGCTGTATTGTGATCTTTCATCTGAGTGAGTTGCCATCAAGGAAAATACATGTTTCATAATGCCAACAATCTCCCCCTTTGGATTTGATGGCAACAACAACAACAAGTCACTCTCCCCCTTTGACATCAAGGGAAAAGGGTCATGCTCCCCTTGAGTACATGTTGAATTCTCTGATATGTTGAAGTGTACTGATTGAGCTCCCATGATTGAGTCCATGCTCCCTATGAGCACAAGTAAAGTCTGCAAAAAGATTTTCTAAAAAAATAACATGAATCTATACATACATCACTAATGACCTTCCTATCACCAATGACTCATACATACATACATCTCCCAACCAAGTGGGGATATACCAATTGTTTATACATTACAGAAACAAGAAATATTACATCATCCATCCCATGCATAGTGGGGTTAAAAATTAGGTCGTTTCATGACCTTTACATTAAATGATATGCATGACATTTATAATAAGGACATCAACAAGACCATGATAGTCATCAACAACTATCATACACCATATATTATCTGCACCATCAGCAACATCAAGATCAACAACCTGTATATTTCCATCATCAAAAGAGTCACCTGAATCAAAACAATTATGCGGATATGTACCAAGATCTTCTAAGATAATGCCAACAATGCATTAATAGAAGCATATGCTCCCCCTGAACCTGTGCCAGATGTTTATTGTCAGATATGATTATTACATATATCAGGAAGAAATACCAAAGTATCATCATCATTCAGATATACATTAAGTTATCAACAACTTTATGAGGACCAATATATTTCCACATGTTATCAACATATTGTAACCATCATCAAATAGAACAGATAATTGACAGAACCATATCATACCCCTTTTTCCTAAGTCTGGCCCACTGCTTTTCCTCAAACTAATATATACGCGATTGTGCCCACAGAAACTCACATATGTATGCGACTACGCTTCATGAAACTCGCATATAATGACCTTTCTCTGAAAAATAGGATTTAACAGTAGGATGATGCAACAACTACTCCCAGCTTTTGTCTGAGATATTCAAATGTCTCTCTGGGCAGTGGTTTAGTGAATATATCAACAACCTATTCTTTGTAGGGAACATACTCCAATTTGACCTTTTGTTCAAGCACTTGTTCACGTAGAAAATGATATTTGATGGGTATGTGCTTAGTCTTGGAGTGCATGACTGGATTCTTTGAAATATTGATAGCACCTGTATTATCACATATAATGGAGATGGGTGGAGTACATGTGATCTGAATGTCTTGCAAGGTTTGCATCATCCAAAGTAGTTGTGTGCAACAAGATGCAGTAGCCGCATATTCTGCTACCAAGACACTAACCTAGAACCCATATAGAATGCACCACCACTAGTGCTTTTTCTGTCATCAACACTTCCTGCCCAATCTGCATCTGTATATGCATGAAGAATAAGATCTGTATCTCTAGGATACCATAAACCAAAGTTCTATGTTCCTTGAAGATATTTGAAAATCCTTTTGACTTCCTGAAGCTGTGATTCCTTTGGATTTGCTTGGAATCTTCCAACTATTCCTACTACGTGCATGATGTCAGGTCGGGTACCTATTAGATAAAGCAAACTACCAATCATGGATATGTAAGTTGGTTGATGTATTGTTGTTGATTCATCATTTGAGCTGAGATTACATCCTGTTACAAATGGGGTACATACTAGTTTAGAATCTTCCATGTCATAATTTTTCAAGATCTGTTTGAGATATTTGGTTTGTGAAAGAAAAATAGCATCTTTTTTTGTTGAACTTGTAGACCAAGAAAATAGGTAAGCTCACCAAGAAAGGACATTTCAAATTCTTGTTGCATTACTGAAGCAAAATTCTGACTCATGGATTCTTCATTGCTACCAAAAATGATATCATCAACATAAACAACAATTATTAGCAATTTATCAGTGTCAATCTTTGTATATAGATTGCTATCTGTTGACCGCTTTGAAAAACCCTGTTGGTGGAGATATTTGTCAAGACGGTAATACCAGGCCCTTGGAGCCTGTTTTAGACCATAGAGAGCCTTTCTGAGTTTGCATACAAGTTTTGCATCATTTCCAAGAATCAATCCTTTTGGCTATTAAATATAGACTTCTTCTTCTAAGTCTCCATTAAGGAAGACAAATTTTACATTTGTTGGGCAGCGGATCACCCCACAATAGGGTTTTGGGGCTTAAAGCCCAAGTTTTGGTCAATGTAATGTAAATATTCCATGAAATGCAGGTGCGGAGTGCAAAAGTTTAGGATGATTCATAGGGTTGTTTGCCCTAAAATAATGTAATTGAATGTAAATTGTGTCGACCTACCCATGTTCCGCGAACCATGTGATTGTATAAATAGAGTGAGGCTCTAAGTGTAAAGAGAGTTCTAAGTTTTTGGCAAGTAATAGATAGATGCAAAGGCATGGTTAGAAGATATAAGTGGATCTGAAGTGTATTAGGTCATAGTGGTAGGTAGAGGCTCTGTAGCTGAGTGTGCAGAGGCCTAATAGAGTCCATAGCTGAGTGCGTGGACCCCTGCAGCTAGGTGCGCAGGGCGGAGTCGGTTTTGTACTGAACTGAACTTGAAAAGGATCACTATTAAAGCTAAGTTGATTCAGGATATTGTGTATCTATTTCGTAGATCTATATTTTGGTGTTGACGTTAATGGTATCTGTTTATCTATATGTGCGCACTTGTATGTATGTTTATGTATGAAAACTTTCTAAGTAATTAACGAACAGAACCTAACTAAGGAAGATTTGGGTAATTAATATTGGTCACACTGCGGCCGAATCTGCACGAAGCCAGTGCCACAGGACGCAAGGAGCTCGTTGGTGCACGTAAGCTAGTAAGCGCGAAGGTTGAATCGTGTATCTATTGCCCATGTCAGACATCCCCAGGGTGCGGAAACTTGGTTCCAACACCCTCCCATACTACTTTGGGTGAGACCTCAATCCGCGCTCTACGGACTATTGCCGAAAGGGCCAGTAGTATCGGGATTTTCTTGGCTAAACTCATTGTTGAACCTGGGCTAGGCCCCACGTAGCCAACAACATCCATTTGGTATACTTTGAATTTCTAAAAACCAGAAAGAGAAAGAAACATCCTTATGGCTTCAAGTCTAGCAACAGCTGCAAAATTTTCTTCAAAATCTATACCTTCTTGTTGAGCATATCCCTTACAAACAAGTCTGGCCTTGTTTCTAATAACTTCTCCATTTTCATTGCACTTGTTTTTAAATATCCATTTAGTTCCTATGATATTCTTATCATGAGGTCTAGGAACTAATTCCCAAGTATTATTCTTTTCAATTTGCTCAAGTTCTTCATTCATGGCCTTGACACACCATTCATCTTTGCATGCTTCATTTACATTTTGAGGTTTGGTGGAGGATAGTAATGCTAGATAGCTTGAGGTTTCTATAATAGTTCTTCTTGTTTGTACACCTGCCTCTTTTTCCCCTAAAATTTGAGTTTCTAGATGATTTTTCTAAACATGCCTAGACAGAGTCTTTTCTTCTATCGTTATCTCTTCTTCTGGTGCTTCATTGGTTTCTTCTTCAGAATCAGTGTGATTTGATGTGGTAAAATAATCCCCATCTTCTTCAATGTCATAATCTTCGATTTTTATCTGTTTTGGATTTTTGCATGCTTCATCAACCACAACATCAATACTTTCAATAATTTTCCCAAGTATTTTATTATAACATTTATATCCTTTACTTCGGGAAGAGTAGCCAAGAAGAATACCTTCATCTACTTTGGGTTCAAACTTACCAAGTTTTTCATTAGTCCTTTTGATGTAACATTTGCTTCCAAAAACTTTAAAGTATTTAACAGTCGGAGTCTTACCATACCAAAGTTCATGTGGAGTTTGAGTGTTGTTTACCCGAGCATTTGCTTGGTTGAGAATAGTGATGGCGGTGAATGCAGATTCACCCCAGAAGGTTGCAAGAGTTCCAGATTCATCTAGCATAACTCGAGCCATTTGTTGAACAGTTCTGTTCATTCTTTCTACCACTCCATTTTGCTGAGGAGTCCTTGCAGTGGAGAACTACCTTTTTATTCCATGTTGTTCACAAAAGTCAAAGAATTCATCCGAGGTAAATTTCCCTTCTCGATCAGATCTTAGGCATTTGATTTTGCGATCTGATTCATTTTCAACCAAAGCTTTGAAGGCTTTGAACTTTTCAAATGCTTCATCTTTATGCTTTAGAATACCTATCCAACACATTTTGGAAAAATCATCAATGAACAATATAAAGTATTCTTCTCCACAAGGTGACTTTTTCCTTGGTGGTCCACATAAATTAGTATGAACAAGTTCAAGAGGCTTACTAACTGACCCTTCTTTTTCAATGAAGTGAGATCCGGTTTGCTTACCAAATTGACATGGTTTGCATATTGTATTTTCAGGAATACTGAATCTGGAAGATCACGAACAACCTGGAATCCGCATGCTTTTCTTATTTGAGAAGAGCTTAGATGTCCCAATCTTCTATGCCATAGCCGGTTTTCATCATTTTTGCTTAGATAGCATTGTTGTTGTCCTCCCTTGAGTATGTATAAGTTGTTTGGAGTTCTTGTACCTTTGATCACGGTTTCTCATGTATCAAGCTCATGAACAACACATTCGTTTGATCGAAACACCACTTCATTTCCTTGATCACACATTTGACTGACACTCAACAGGTTATGCTTTAGACCATCTACATACATAACATTCCTAGCTTTAACCTTTTCTTTCAAGAAAACATAGCCTTTACCTTTTATGACAACAGGAGTGTCATTTCCAAATGAGACATTCTTTTCCTTTTCTAAGGCATTATATGAGTGAAGTTTTTCTTTGTAACCTGTCATGTGTTTTGAGCACCACTATCAATGTACCATTGATTCTCTTGTCCTTCTGCATACAAGGCTATACCACATCTTTTTGTTTGTAGTTATTTCTTTCTCCATATTTTGGGATTTAATGGAGTTTGATCCTTTTGAGATATTTTCCAAAATGTACTCTTGCATTTAGATTCTTCATGGCCAAAGTTGTTACAGACTGAACATTGTATTTCATTTTCAAGAAGAGAAAAGTTATTATAGAAAATTTTCTTGATCCCTGTCACACTCCTTTGATTTCATGCTTCTCTATTCATGATGGTTTTGTAAGCAACACATTAAGCAGCTTTGTGTCCAAAATGATAACATGAGAAACATTGACCATCAAAGAAGTTCTTGTGATTATTGAATCTATTGACCTGGTGATTGTAGTTTCTATTGATATTCATCTTTGAAGCAAATTGAGTATGATTTACCTGAGGTTGGTTGTGGCTTCTGTTCATCCTTGAAGCAAACTGAGCTTGATTTACCTGGTGATCTGCTTTATGCCTTTGCTGACGATTGCCATACTGTTCATTGTTCTTTGCTGCATCAAGATAGATTTTAGTGGAGGTTGACGGCTTCTGTGATTGAGATGCTTCTTCAGTATATCCAAGACCTATTTTTATCAGAGGAGAACGTTGCATTTTGATAATTTCATTTAATTTTTCTCATCCTTTAGTAGATCTAAGATTGAGAGATTTTGTTTTCTTAGGATCCTTTCTTAGACCCACAATTTCACATTCTAGTTTTTCATTTTGTTTTTCTCTTTCAGCAAGTTGGTATGTCAAGGTATCTATATTCATATTCTTTTCTTCTAAACAGATATTGAGTTTAGAGATTTCTTCATGAAGGTCATCTTCTTCTAAGGCATCCCAAAAATTATCATCTTCATAAGCCATTAGAAGTCTATAGTCATTATTATTTTCATCTTCATCACTATTTGATAAACCATCGCTATCTTCATGAGTATAGTAACTCTTTTTACTTACACTTTATTTTCTATTCCATTTTGCAAATTCCTTCCCTTTATCATATTTCTGTTTATGAGGAAATTTGGCAGCATAATGACCGACTCTACCATAGGCAAAACATTTGAAAGGTAGTTTACCTCTAAATCTTCCGGAACCCCGTTGAAGCTTCTTGACAAAGTTTACTTCATCTTCTTCTTCTAAAATATATACTGATTCATTGAGTTCTTCCTTTCCTTTTTCTGAAGCTTTAAATGCGGATTTTCTCATATCTCATGGGCCTCCTTTTCTCATCTCAAAGGAAGTTAAGATTCCGTGAAGCTGTTTCATAGTGATAGTCTGTAGATCTTGTTTTTCTTCTATGGCAGATACTTTTGATTCAAATTTAGTAGACAAGGATCTTAAAACTTTCTCAACTAAGATAAATCCCTTTATCTCTTCACCCAGAATCTTCATGCAATTAACAACCTCATCTATACGTAAGAAGTCACTAGCTATACTTTCATCATTATGCATCTTAAGAGTTTCATATTGAATTCTTAGAGTTTGCAGTTTAGCACATTTTACCTGAGAGTCTCCTTCATAGATTAGAATGATTTTGTCCCATATTTCTTTGGCTGAGCTGCATAACTTTGAAAAACTCTGATTGTGACAAACTTCCCAATAATGTATTGACAACCTTGGCATTGGTTTCATATTGCTATTTACCTACCGTATCTATAGGAATTGCTGATGGAAATGTATATCCTCCTTCTACGATTTCCGAGACATATGTTCCAACTGATTGTAGATAGGTTGTGGTTCTTACCTTCCAATAAACAAAGTTGCTTCCATCAAATATTGGCGGTCTGATGGATCCCGCGTTTTCTTGATTACTCATGATGATGGATCTCCCTTCAAGCGATCAAGCTTCTTTTGAAGGACCTGATCTGATACCAATTGTTGGAAATAATACTGAGAGGGGGGGGTGAATCAGTATTATCAGATCAATAATTTAATTTTCAAATAGATTTTTATATGCTACTTCAGCTAAGTGAACTAGCGTGTATACGTGATTGTACTTAAGGCAGCCAGCCTATATGTAGAGAACTTTTGATTTACCTAATTTATCATGCATTGAACTTTAACCAGTGTATCAAATATTTATTAGACAGTGCAGTAAAAGCAGAATAAAGAATCACACATAAGCAACACACATGAACACCAAGATATAAGGTGGAAACCCAATGTGGGTGAAAACCACCTACTGTTGTCGTCTCTGTCTTCTTTTAATAATAAGAAAATCTGTTTACAATTTTTTACTGGTGCAGACTTATACTAGTACGAAGGCTTCTACCTAAAAAAGGTTACAACCTTCTCTCATTCTCCAGCTTCTCCTGGAAAGGAGCTACAACCCCCTAACTCTTGTTTTAGCCGATATGTTTACTAGTACGTAGGTTGTGACCTATAGAAGGCTAAGACCTTCTTTCTTCCTCCAAGGACTAAGTTTCATAATTTTTCAGACTGGATCCATCAACAAAATCATAATTGTAATTCAATCATCAAATAAATCTGCATCAACCAATCACTTTTTGAACCAACCACAACCAAATCAATCAATCACTTTGGCAACCCATCAATCTGATCATTCAGAATACTGTCACCAGAATACAGTAACCAGAACCCAAACCAGAACCTAGAACTCTGCAACAGCAAACAGAAACAACTGAAACATATTTTATAAGGTATACACTACTTCCATGTGTCGAACATGTGTGTATACGTGCTTTTCTCAAAGCCAACCAGCATATACATCTGCAAATATTAATTCATAATTTTGCAACTATTCCAGACTTCAGTTATACCCAGATCATAATATTTATGGAACAACACATGCGTCAGTATACATATCTAGAATAAACATGATCAAAACATATAAATATAATTCATTTCAAGCCTTAAGATCCCGATCCATCATTAGATCTTATCCTCCATCAACCGCTAAGGTTCATCCCTGGTTTAGATCAAGCATAGCACCATAAGCCAATAACATGCATACTAGATCTCACACTTCATTAGATATTCGATATTTGCACCCTTTGGCCTAATGATCTTCTCCTCCTTTTATAGTTTTAGGCCTTTCTCAATACCATGGACCAAAACCACGTAGGACCAAATACCTAGGGTCAATCCCTCAGACTAGATACCTTGGACCAATACCATGGACCAAAAAATTTGGACCAAAAACTTAGTTTTCCAAGGTATACGTTCTTTTCCTTCTGCGAAAGTGCATGTGTACATATATGCTACTTGTGGTCAGTGAACCTGCGTGTATACACAACTTGGTCAAGGTGAACCTGTATATACCTCTCTTTCTTCATTCTATGTAGAATGATCTATAATTCTTTGTTGTTAACCTGTTGTACTATGATATTTCATCTGAATGAGTTGCCATCAAGGACAATACCTGTATCATAATGCCAACAATTATAGCCATTTAGCTAGTGTACCACTCAGGTGATCTTCTCCGCCTACACAAATTTGAAGGAACAACCACATTCTCACTTGCATCTTGTACAAGTCTATCAATTTCCCTGGTTCTTTTACTTCCTTTTATGGATGATTCTAATTGATTGGATGTCTCTACTCTCTACTCCTTAATTTATGGCTTATCCACAACTTCCTGAGGTTCCTCCTTTGGAGCTAAAAGCTCCTTTTCTAGTGGGATCTAAAGCTTCCTCTCAAGAGAATAACACATCGCTTTCTTCTCATCAAAATTTACATCCCTTTACATAACTGTCATTTTGAGGGATGGAAAGTACACATGGTATTTGTGGGGAGTTTCTATATAACCCACAAATACGCCAATTCTACTATTGACTCAAGATTCTTCCTTGATTATTTGGAGACATGGAAATAAAAAAAGCCTCCAAAAATCCTGAAGTGTGACACATCATACTTTCTCCTCGAGAAATGCTCCTTTGGTGTAATCATTCCCAAAATGCGATGAGGAATCTAATCCTACAAATAGACTACTGTGTTGCATGCCTCTTCCCACAAATGCAGCGGTAGGCCTTATTTCTACAACATCGCCCTCACTTCTCCCATAATGCTATGGGTTTTTCTCTTAACTACCCCATTCTGCTATGGGTTGTGGGGTGTTGTCAACTCTCATCAAATTCCTTCTTTTGCACAATTTTTTTTGAATTCATTCGAAACATACTCACCTCCATTATTACTCCTGAGATCCTTCACCTTCTTGTCGATTTATTTCTCAATTACTGCCTTGAATTCTATGAACTTGGAGAATGTTTCATCTTTCTTGAGAAGACATCAATAAAATTAAAGTAATATTTATGTTTGGCAGTGGAGGCTATTGAGAAAGGTCCACAGACATTAGAGTGGATCCGTTATAGGACTGCATGTGCTTTGCTATCCCAATTATGGAATGTGGATTTTGTGTACTTCCCCAAGGTATATCCTTTGTATACATCTAGCTTCTCAAGTGCTCCTTTAGCGAGGCTTGTGGTTATTTGTTGCATAATATTTAGGGCGCCATGATGAAAATGGCCAAGTCTTCTATGCCAAAGTTCACTGACATCGCGACCCTGCACCTTATCTACCTTAATGCTTAATTTAGCATAGTATTCCACATCTATCTTATACAGGTTCTTCACACGAACCCAATCTGCTTCACCTGTCCCATGGCCATGTCTTAGGAATGCCTTTCCTTTGTTGAAGATCACATCATAACCATGGTCTTCCAAAACTGTAACGAAGATGAGATTTTCTCTTAGGTATAAAACGAACATGACATCCTTGATCCTGAGATGGGATCCAAAATCCCTCTTAAAGGTGACTATACCAACACTGATCATGTTGTACCTTCCATCATCCCCCTTCTGGATGTGTATCTGCAAATATTTCTCCTCCAAGTCACTGAAAAACTCTATACACCCTGTCATGTGGAACGATGCACCTGAGTCCTAGTACCACATGCTCCCCATCACTGTGCTAGCCATGCATGTGATAATGGTGAAGTCAAGCTCGAACTGTGAAGCCAAAGCTTCACCTATTTCTCCTCCTGAGTTCTTGCTCGAATTTTTGTGTGGACACTTCATGACATAGTGCCCAAATTCATGGTAATTGAAGCATTTAATTTTGGACAAGTCTTCTTCTTACCCTCTTGGTTGGATTCTGGTTTGGTTTGAGATTTCTTCTGTTTTCCCTTCTTTCCCTTTCCAACCAATGAAAATTTTTCTTCACCCCTTCCCTTGGATGAAGTTCCATCTCTGGTTGATCCAGACTTATTCACGAACACAACAAAATACATAAATACACATATACACAAATATGCAGTAGAAATCAAACTTCGTTTCATTAATATCAAAGAACTGAATAAGAAATAAACTAGCTCGGGTGATGGTAGCTTATCTCTGAGAATTTGTGTGGCAGCTACATGCCTCTAAGTTGTGTTACAATGAGGCTCGAAGGCCTATTTATTATTAAGTAAAAACGGAAAACCCTAAACATCCAAACACCTAACCCTAGGTGATGAAGCGGCAAAATAATGGGCCCTATTTGGGTAAATTGGTACATCAACTTCTCGAGGTTGTAACTTTGGCATACAATCTTCATTTGACATGCACAATACCTCATTAGAAATATCTATTCGAGGACTACAAATTTAAACTGAAACATCAATTAAAGTTTCATGTTTACCATTTTCCAAAAAAACGTCATTTAGGGCCTTAAAAAGGCTCCAAAAGTTTGGGACCCGAAAAACTATCAAAAATAGTAAATTGTGCTAAAATTAAGGAAACTAAAAAAATGACAGAAACAGTGGTGGGGGTCCAAGTGGAATAGGTGGGTGGCCACCAATATCCACTTGGATCAGTCCTCCCCACTTAGGAAGCAATGGTCCCCATTGCGTTGAGTGCCTCCATGAGATGGGGAAATGTTGGCTTAGGGGGTCCTGACCCAGGTTCAGAGTTAGCTGTGCCAACCAACAAATCCCTACAGTACTGGCCCTTTCGGAAACAACCCTGGTAGCACAGGCTGCAGTCTCACTCAAAGTAGTATGGGGGGATACAAGAACCAATTTTCTGCATCCATAGACTAGTGTGATGTCTTTTAGCACCTCAGATCTACCTTTGCACATATCGATAAACTCTTAGGGCACGTTATTATAACTCTGTTAAAACAGTCGTCAGACCTTCGCGAAGGTCTATGATCAACCTTTGTGGACCTTTAACAATCAATTTATTCACTTACGCACATTAGAGAACAATCCTAAATTAGTGTTCGTGCATATCTAATTAAGTTATTAGTAAACATAACAGAGTTCATCATAGTCTTCTCATAAGTACTTAAACATGCATTGCGTACATCATTAACATTTATTCAAAAGAATTCTGCAACATTCCATCAATATTCCATAAAATACATCATTCATCAACATCATATAGAATTAACAAAAATAAACAGAAATACACAAGAATTCTTTGGTAACTATGTTTATTGATCTTTAATTCAAGGTTACAGACTCAAAACTACCATGCACACTGGTTGGAGGGGTCCATGCACTCAATTGCAGACTCTACCTAGGCCTCTGTGCAATCAGTTGTAGAGCCTTTCTTCTATTACCCACTTCTCCTCGCTATCACTTTTCACACATTCTACTCTTAATTGCCTTAGACTCTATAGGACACACCTATTTATAGCCTTTTTCATACGATTCCATGGTCTGCGGACCATGGGTGGATCTTACAACTGACTCAAACTTTACATGAAACAAAGGGCTAAACCCTTTTGACTCCTAGTCATCTACACACTTTGCATCCCAAAATCGTAGAGAATTTACATTATTTACACAAAATGTACCAAAATGTGGGTTATCTTAAACCCAAAACTGACCCAGAGGATCCCATCCCAGTAGGTCCCCAATACAAAGGTCGTGACTTGCCCTCGAGTTACTCTGCTGTCACTACGACCTTACTGTGAAGACCTCCTAGCTCCACCTAGATCATTGCAACTTCGACAATGCTCTGCATTACTGCCTGCTCAACTTCCTCAACTAATTTTTCCGTGGCTTGTCCTTCTACGACTAACCTCATCATCTCCTATTTTTGCTGCAACCCTTTAAGATTATCTTAAATGGTCATTATGACTTGATAAACCTCCTCTAACTAAGGCTGCAACCTGGCCTTTAGCAAGGCCCCATTCTTCTGCGCTTCCTCCACCTGTGCTAGGAGTTTCTTTCCTTCCTGCAATTTAGTAAGGCACTGCACTGGTGCTATGGAGTGCATAGTCGCCCTGGCTTCATCATATTATTGTTTTAGCTCCCTTACCTCTATGTTCAGTGTTTTCAAGTTCATATCCTCCTGTAGATTGGTCATGAGCTCCATAGATTTCTCAAACATTGCCGCACAGTCAATGACTGTGGTATCCAATGTAGCCATGCTTTTCTTTCTTGCGGTTCTACGCCGCTCCAGGACCTCAGGCGGAGTTGTGGGCTACAACTTTAACTGCAGTTTTGTAATCTTCATGTTGAGCTCAAATGCTACCCATCCAAACTCTTCTTTAGCCTCACGCACACCAGCAACTAGTTTTTTTTATCTTTTCTTCTAGTTGTGCATCCTTCGAGACATGAAGCTCAAGCACCGTCTTGCTTGCCTTTGCTACTGCTGACTCCAGACTGGAATTACGCATCTGAAGTGCCTCACTATCCTTCAAAGCTTGTGTATTTTTAGTGAACATTTGCTAATTGTTCACTTTATACTCACTGATGAGGTTGAAGGCACGCTTCTCCTTGGTTCTCAATTCATCTGCCACCACTGTATGCAGTTCATGGAGGGTCTCGTTGGAGAGTGCCGGTATATTCAGCCCTATGTTCTTAATTGTACTCAAGATAATGCGATCATCGACGGACTCTGTTCGAATAGACTTGTCTCGTAATTGCATAGTTCTAATGTCTAGGGTCCTTACTAGCTTTGCTGCTTGGCTTATCTCAGGTGTCAAGCTTGCTTGCTCTGCACTCGCTTGTCTAGTGCCCACCTGTATTCTTCTTGCTTGATTTGTAGCTCACGCAGATCCTTTTGGACGCTCCCCAAAATTTGCATGCACTGCTGCTCAAACTACTGCAGCACTTTCGTGGTGGTGTCACCATGCGACTTATCCGATCACCCTCTGTTAACACCATGGGGTCACCATGTGACTTATCCAATTTTTGCTTCTTTCTTGTACCACCCTGCTACTCCTTGCCACGTCTCTTCAGAATAAATGGGGTTCTCTTCCCCTTATCCCCTCCACCGCCTTGTCTTGAAAGTTCTTCCTCCTATATCTCCGGCGAAGGTGACTTGTCACCTTTTTGTGACTCGCATTGTTCTTGTTCTGCCTGCTCATTGGAAGTGTGATCTTGTTCCACCTGAGCCTTTTCTGCGATTTCCTTCTTTTTCTACTCTGAAAGTGTATTTGAAACTTATTGAGCTGCCTCCTTTCTTTTCCATGCAACAGAACTTCCTGCGCCTGTGCTTGGTCATGCATCTAAGTCTAACGGTGCACACCATTCTGCAGGCCATTTCGCAACAACGTCCTGCACATCTATTTCTATCACCAAATAGGGTAAGTCATCTCAAGGAGGTAGCTCATAGGGATAAGAACAAAAGTCCAAGTTGAGAGAACTTGACCTCATCCATGTCAAACAACCTTCAACTCTTCGTCCTGGAAGCCTCTAGATCGAGAAGCTTCTTGTCCTCTTTGGGAAAGTTTCCTTTTAGGGATCATCGCAGGTATCCAAGCCAAAATGGCGATGGAATCACAGAGCTAGTATAGTGCAACTAGCGACCATCATGGTGTTCAGCGTCAGGGAGGTGATGATACTAAAATTAGGGTTTTAGATCCATTTCCTTCAGGGGAAGTTCAAGGCATTTTCCATTCAGTGTTTTAGGGAGGATCTGAGTTGCATATTTGGATGAGTACATTGCATGATGGTCATGTTTTAGGCACTTCGGGTATGTCATAGGGAAGTGCAGGAGGTGTGACAAAATATTGTGTAATAGATGCCCCCTAAAACATGAAGGCAGAATAGTAAGTGATGGCTGAGATGCTTTACGAGCTTTAGCGAGGACGAAACAAACATTGTGAGGAGACCTGTAAATCAAGGACGCATATACATATACATATCTAATATCCAAACATGAATCCATGGTATGGACGCAGCCATCCGGATATTAAGGACTATGAAAAAGTTCCACAGCGTGGGCATAGCCATCCAGATGAGAAGGATCATCTGTAAATCTAAGATCCAAGGTATGGACACAGCCACCTAATGTAGAAGAATCATCGTAAATTTAAAGTCCCACGGTATGGTCACAACCATCCGTATAGTAGAAACATGTGTACAATCATGAATAATACATAAATCCACGTAGCCCAAGTCATATCAAAGTACGAATTCTAACATGTGAATGAAAGTGTCGAAGTCGAACATGCTAGAAAACCACCTGATTACCGGTCAATAATGTGGATCATTAATAGGCACGAGAGAAACCACTAGTGATGACAATGGTTCTCAAGGTACGAAAATACAATCCGTGAATGTGAAAAATGAATCGAACGCTTATGGAATCATCTGATCAAAGGCTAATGGTGAAAACTTGTCATCAGATGCGAAGAAATTTCCACTAAGGCATGCAAGCTCTAAGGTACTGAAAGGGAGTCTCTAAGTCATCTTCCTAGATAATGAGTTGAAGTTGATAGGAAGTGACCTGTTGAAGGAGGGCCATGATGAGTCCCCCATCATTGACATGAAATGAGGAATAAAGTGGAATGAAATGAATAAGATCCAAGACTGTAGCAAAGGGTCAGACAATGTATAGGTAATACACTGCAGATAGGACTTCTCCTGAAAATCGGCGACATGACTCCGAAGTGTGGCAGCATTTGACTCAACATAAGACCAAGGGTCATGATGAAATGGAATAGTCATATGAGAGGAAAAATGGATCACCCAAAACCCGGGAGGACAAGTGACTGAGTGAGGATATCCCAAACCCGACATGAGAAGCAGAAGACTGTCATGTTCAAGAGCGACATGTTGCCTATACAAAGGATGTTTCACTTTAATTTTCCCCCACTATTTCTAGTGAGTGCCTTAATTATTTTTTATCACAAGCTTGAAGGGGATAACATATGCTTTTAATATAAGTTATTTCTTCGAATGAATCTAGGCTAGTAAGTTTTTACGAGTCCTGGGAAGGAGAAACCCAGTCTCATCATGGTGACGAGTCTTTCATCGTAAATTTGTTTAACGAGTTTGACAGAAGAATAACTCAGTATCTTTTTCATATTTAGAGAGTTTGAAAAAGAGACAAAAAATAAAATTCCATCGTGTCCCTTTTCGTAATTTGTCCCTCGAACCCAAAAAGGTAGAAAAAAATATTCGAGAAAACCTCTTGATCATGTCGACCAAGGTGTACCTTTTTCGTAAATAGTCAATCTTATCCAGAAAAGGGGGTAAATGTATACTAATACGACATCAATTCATTTAATTTAACGAGTTCAAAAAGACAAATACTCGACAATCTTTTCATATTTCAAGAGTCAGAAAAGAGTTTAAAGATGACTCCCCTTAGAGAAACGAGTGGTATAAAAGCATAGCAACTGGTTTCGGCCATGATGGAATTGTTCCAAACATGTAATGATCAAGAGGTTGGCTAATAAGACCAATTATCGTAGATGTTCCTCAGGCAAGGGTAAAAAAACCAAGTGAAAGTGAATGATCGGCCAAAGAGATGGTGACGATGGAATGAAAAAGCCAAGGCTCATCCAAAAAAAATTAACTGATAAAAATGGCAATCACAAGATCTAAAGTGGGAATGGTTTCTTTTTTACACAAGCTTGAAACATGGGAAACTATGCTTGAGTATACTTGAGGATGGTTTCATTTTTCACAAGCTAGAAACATGAGAAAAACTATCCTTGGATTTCGTTTCATTTTTACACAAGCTTGAAACAAAGATAAACTTATGCTTGAGATGAGTTTGCATTCCCCTAGCATAATGACTCAATTCGAGGTACATTACCTCCAAGCTTCATTTCATTCACCTAAGTAGACTACTAGTTACTAACAGGTGGATGGAATGAAGGTTCACTTGCAAGATCAAGTGAAAGACTTGACTGGGATTTTACGAGATCTAATCAAAGACTCGAATTGGAAAGGGATTTGTTTCATTTTTTAATGAGCTTGACATAGGAAAATAACCATGCTCATGACACCTTGTTTCATTTTATTTTTATTTTTTTTAAAGAGATTGACACAAATAAAAGAACTCTTCTCATGGAGACCTATTTCATTTTTTAACGAGATTGACATAGTAAAAGAACTATCCTGATATCCCTTTTTTCATTTTTTAAGGAGCTTGAGACAAGAGAAGGAACTTTGCTCCAAGGGACCTATTTCATTTTTTAACGAGGTTGACATAGTAAAAGAACTATCCTCATTTCCCTTGCTTCATTTTTTAACGAGCTTGACACAAGACAAGGAACTCTGCTCCAAACCCTTGATCAAAGATCAAAAGAAGCCATGGCCTCCAAGAGGTTCTCATCAGATGGGAGAACAATACTTTGCAAGGGATACATGTCCAAGGATCCAAATGAAAAATCAAGCTCTAATGCCCCCAATACATGGTGTACTACGTCACCTATGAGATCATCAGTAGATGCGGGCATGGAACAGGTGGCCACATAATTAACCTGTGACAGGGGTGATACCGCTTGCATATAAGGAACACTTAGGGATGATAGTTGATTGGGAGTTGATTCAGGACTAATGAATGTAAGTTGATCAATGATCACAATGCTTCCTTAATGCGGGAAACACATCACTCAAAAGAGAGAAGAAACAAGAGCTCCCATGACATAAACATAGTCATGGAAAAGGAGTAGATTAAAATCTAAAGGGCCTCGGACAACCATCACATCTGTATAGATAGTCTTTCCTCCCAAAGTAATAGGTAACTTAGGAAGGATCCTAATCCAAATTTAAACAGGAATGCAAAAAATTATATAGATAACCATAAATATAGAGATGCAACAGAAATAATACTTCATTTCATTAATGTAAAATACTGAAATATGCTTACAAACAGAAATGGAAATAAACTAGCTTGGGAGATGGTAGCTTATCGTTGAGAAGAAATGTGATGGCTACATGCCTCTAAACTGTCTTACAATTAGGCTCAAGGGCCTTTTTATTATTGAACAGAAAGAGAAAACCCTAACAACCAAAACCCTAACCTGAGGAGATGTAACACTAAGAGTTTATGGGCCCCATTGGGGTGAGTTGGACAACCAACTTCCTAGGGTCGTGACTTGGTCATATTATCTCCATTTGACATGCATAATACCCCGTTGGAAAGATCTCCGAGGACTATGACAGAAAAGATGATTTTATAGTAAATCGTTGGTAATGTATTGCCAAAAAAAGCTGAAAAAAACATCATTTATGGCCTCAAAACGACTCCAGAAGTTTAGGACCCGAAAAACTGCTAAAAATAGTAAATTGTGCTACAATTAAGGAAACTGAAAAACTGAAAGAAACAATGTTGGGGGTCCAAGTGGAATAGGCGGGTGGCCACCAAAAACCGCCTAGATCATTCCTCCCCCCTCAAGAAGAAATGGTTCCCATTGTGTTGAGTGCCTCCATGAGATGGTGAAACTTCTACTGAAGTTGGTCCTTGGTGAGTTTTTCTACAATCTCTGATGTGTCCAGTAATGGAGGGAAGCATGGTCGAGGGAGGTCCACATTGAACAATCGGTGCAAGCCAAGGAATGGGGGAATGTTGTGCTCCAAATCATTTTTCCCACAACCTTGGTAATGGTGTAAGGACTATATCGAAGTGGTTTGAGCTTTCGATGGGATCTTGTAAGGCGTTCTTTCTGTAGATGCAACTAGACTTTGTTGCCCACTTGAAACTTGTGTGGCACCCGATGTTGATCATGTCGTTGCTTGTACCTGGCATTTTCCATAATGGAGTAGCGATATATCGGCCCATTGGGCAGAGGTGCTCCAAGAGTCAGATCAAAAGAATGCTTGACCTAAGAGTGCAACGGTACCCCTGTGGGCGAGGAGAAGATGTCCCTGTGTTATTTCATGACTATAGCCACCTGCTTCTACTATATGGAGGAATCCTTCCCGGGGGCCATGGATGTGGCTATGATCTTCCCCTTACTTTGAGAGTGAACTAGAAAGAAAATAAATTTCCTAGTCTGGGAGATGATCTTACTGCCTTTCTTAGCAGAGATCAAAGATGTGGTGGTAGGTAGGGCTACCTCCAGTATCTTGTATAATGTATTACACAAAGAAATAATAACAACACGAGGTCTTGACTCATACACAACATGTTGTTTCCACAAGTATGTTTGGCCTAATAATACATCACAAACATCAAGAGGTGCAACATCACACAATACCTCCTCTGTGAAGGGCTTGATGTTGTAGGGAAGGCGGCACTGCTGATGGACTCGAAGATCTCGTCCTTGGTGAAGCCACCTGATGTTGTACTGTTGCAAGTGTGGTATGGTCGGTAGTCCCATCTACTTTAGGAACTCTGCTGAAATGAGGTTCTTTTGGCTCCCGCTATCAATAATGAATTACAGTGATAAACCCTTACCCCACATCTATGAGTGGAAAAGATGATCCCCCTCCTCTAGATCTTTGGGTTCATTCTTCTGGATCTTTGTGGTGGCAACAGTGCCGTTGGGCTCCGCATCAATGATCTACTTCCATTTATCATTCCTCTTATGAGGTTCTGACTCAGGTTCGGAACATGCATCTAATTCTGAACCCTTTAGCTCGGCCACTAGCAACTGCTTGGTCCAACACTCACTTGTTTTATGAGTGGGGCTCTTATGGAACACACAACACTTTCTTGTGTCCTTCTTTGACTTCGTGGTGTTTTTCTTTTCTTAAAGCTTCTACGGGTTGTTTTGGGTCACACCATCTTGGCTTTGTCCTTGGTTCTACAGTTTGGGGAAGTCTTTCCCTTGCTTTAGATTCACAGATCCAAAGTCTCACTTCTTCTGCTTAAACTTCTGCTCGATATTGACAAAATATCGATACGCCATGCCAAGCGAGGAGATGTCTAGGAAATCCATATCATCCTGGATGTACCTATGTAGGCAGCCGCTGTATTTGAGTACCAAATGTTTCTCAAAATTCTTGATACCCAACTTCATGCGAAAGGTATGAAAAAAATTAGTAAACTCTAGCACATCTTGGTCCCTTCCCTGCCTCAGTGTGGTCCACTTATGTATTTATCCTCATAGCTTCTAACAGGGTAGTAATACTCCTTGATGCCATCCTAAAATGAATTCCAAGTGGGTGCGACTGAAAACAGTTAGCTCGTACTCTCATCCTTCTGCTCGCAGTAGGTTTCCACTAGTCCTTGACGTGGGGGGCAGCGTTGAGAAGAGCGAAAGTAATTTTTTCCTGACTGGAAAAAACATGAACAGAAAAATATCCTTCTAACATATTTAACCATTTATCTATAGTGTCTTCATCTATTTGGCCCTCAAATATGTGAATGTCAAAGTTTACTTGTACCTTAAAGGGTGTGGCATTTCTAGAGTAGTTGCATCGCCCCTGGGTAGCAGCTGAAGGATCTGGGCAAAGTTTTCAATCATCGTGTTCCTTTGTCACTCGAGGGCTTCTTCGAGCAAGATTTTGATAGGATCTCCTACCCCTTTGACTTTCCTTTCATCCGCCATGGGAGGTCGTCATGGTTTGCGAGGATGATCTTGCAAATGTTCAACCAAATCGAGCCATAGCTCCTTATATCTCGACCTCGTAGGGGACATGCAAAGAAAAATAGAGAAAGAGCAGACTGCTCTAATAACACTGATCTGGATTTAAACAAGAACACAACAAATTATAGAGACAACCATAAATACAGAGATGCGAAATAAATAATACTTCATTTCAGTAATGTAAAATACTGAAATATGCTTACAAACATAAATGGAAATAAATTAGCTCGGGCGATGGTAGCTTATCTCTGAGAAGAGATGTGGTAGCTACATGCCTCTAAACTATCTTACAATGAGGCTCAAGGGCCTTTTTATTATAGAACAATAAGAGAAAACCCTAAACAAGCAAAACCTTAACCCGAGGAGATGTAACACCAAGAGTTTATGGGCCCCGTTGGGGTTAGTTAGACAACCAACTTCCCGTGGTCGTGACTTGGTCATATTATCTCTATTTGGTGTGCATGATTCCCCGTTCAAAAGATCTATAATGACTATGATAGAAAAGATGATTTTGTAAGAAGATCATTGGCAGTAGATTTCCAAAAAAAACGTCGTTTAGGGCCTCAAAACGTCTCTGGAAATTTAGGATCCGAAAAACTGCTAAATATAGTAAATTGTGCTACAATTAAGGAAACTGAAAAACTGAAAGAAATAGTGTTGGGGGTCAAAGTGGAATAGGCGGGTGGCTGCCAACATCCACCTGGATCAGATCCCTAACAGTTGAGTGGTTCCTCTGTTAAAAGCTAACAAATTCTAGGTGACGGGGATAAGTTGAAGAGAATTGAAAGCTTGCCAAGCAGTTGAGGATAGAAGGCTAATGGATGTACCCTCTTCTATGACTGTGTTATGTACAACCATATGGTAAGCATGTACTATAATATGGAAAGGCACATAAGACGAAAGGCGATATCCTCCTAGTTGACTCTAATCAAAAGAAGTGACTAAACTACGCGGGGGGTGTCATAGGAACGTGAGAGTTTCCCTCTTGCTCAATGGGAATAGGAGAAATTCTCTCATGCAACTTAGGAATAGGAGGATTTCCCTCCAGTTCATTCGAAATTAAAGAAACCAAAAGAACTTGAGTAGTACAAGGTTCACTCTCTACTGGTAAGGTACGATTAACTGAAGGTGGAGCCAAGTCTACCATTTGCTCAACCAATGGTTGGTCGAGAACAGACTCGTGAGACTCACTTTCACAGAGAGCAAGGTTGACCAAAGATGAATTTTGAAATCACTTGATCAACTAGCGAAGGATCAAGGGAAATATTTCAATACCCAAACAGAAGACAAGGATGAGAAGTTGTAAGGTTTTCCAACTTTTTGGAAGCTTCATCCGTTAGAGGACAAAGGTGAATGGGATGATTACCTTCACACAACTTACAAGGAAATTTGACTTTTCCTTTTTTCCCATTGGCTTTAATGTCACTAGTTAAAGGTTTATCACCAACATGATCACCAGAGGCTGATGACAAAGGTCAATGTGAACCTATGGACCACACTTTTAAGACCTTGGGAATACTGTTATGAAACCAACTCACAAAAAGATAGAAAAGATAGATGAATGCCTTAGAAATAAGCCTCTTTGAGGGGGAAACCTCCTTTACATTACACAAATGAACAATTCTTGGATGATATACAAATGACAAGACCTCCTTTCTAAAATAGGAGTCAAGGGGTCATAATATAATCAGAGTCGACATAACAATATATAATGTAAGGGCACAATAATAACAATAGTGGGCTTCTATGGGGCACAATAATAACAATATGGGGACTACATGGGCACAAAAATATAATAAGGGGGCTGTACTAATAACAATAAAGGGTTACACTAGTAGTATAGGGACCTAACATGCCCCTCTCCTTCAAAAAGTGTTGTCCTCAACGCTTGAGTAGTTCTTTATGCTTCTGTATAAATTTTTGTCCTCCCATGTGGAATCTTCAACGGGTAAGTTCTTCCACTTGATGAGATACTCTGAAATTGATCTATTTCGTAGCTTTTGATTTCTCAGTTCTGTGACTACTTCAGGTTCCAATATGCTTTTTCCTTCCTTGTCAAGTTCTTGCAATACTGTTTGAACTGGGATATTCTGCAACTTTTGAATGAGTTCTCACTCCTTTGGGCATATGGATATATCTAAGGCCTGATGTTTGGAGGAACACTTTGTGGAATCAAATGAATAGCATGATCATGATCGTGAATAGGTGGGAGGCCTTTGGGAGTCTCAAATACCTTGGAATGATTGTCCAAAACGTTTTGGAGATCTGGAGAAATACATGATTTCGATGTGGGATCCTCTAGTGAACATAATTGTGCAATTACACCCTGTTGTTCTTTATTTAGAAGCTTTGTCATGCTATTAGAGTTGATTACCTTTCTAGGTTTTCCTTCGATACCCCTTAATTCAACTTCCTTTCCTTCTAAAGAGAATTTCATGAAAATTTCTTGAAAATTAAAAGCTACCGTACCCAAAGATTGTAGCCATTGGGCTCCTAGTAAAAGATCAGCACCACCCATTGGAATGGAAAGAATTGGGCTATTGAATACATATTATCCCATGGATAGCTTGATATTATGGCACTTTCCAGAGAAATTTATGGTTCCTCCGCTGGCAACCATCACTTGACACTCTGGTGCTGGATATAGGAAGCAATTCAATTCCTTGGCTCGCTTACAATCAATAAAATTATGGGTACTACCCAAATCAATCAACACTCTTACCTTTTTCTTCTTGATATGTCCTTCTATCTTGATAGTTTGAGGAGTGGTAATTTCTTCCAATGCATTACAAGATATGGTCGAACTGATTTCTCAAGACTCGATGTGATCTTTCAATTCTTGAACATTTTTCTTCTTGATATGTCCTTCTATATTGATAGTTTGAGGAGTGGTAATTCCGTCCAATGCATTACAAGATATGATTTGATTCATTTCTTCTTTCTCGATGTGATCTTTCACTTCTTGAACCTTTTCTTCCTCCTCTCCACAATCAATGTAAAATAATTTATTCTCAGCACACTTATGACCTTTAATGTATTTGTTATCACAATGGTAAAAGCCCTTTTCTCTTTTTTCTTCCAATTGTTGTGGTGTAACCCTTGTAGGTTGTGGAAGGCTAGGAGAAACAACACTTCCATCTTTATAGTTGTGAGGGGTAGACTTCCTTGTTTCTATAATTTTTCTTTCCACTTTGTAACAAAGCCCTTTGTCTCTTTTTTCTTCCAATTGTTGTGGTGTTGCTCTAAAGAAGGTGTTGCTCTTTGTATCCTCATAATGTGCTAATCGAATTTTTGGTCATCTTTCTAAGGAGATTCATGCAAATCTAATCTGGTGAGAGGCAAGAACAAGACAAAATTGAGAAAAAAATAAAAGCGCAGACTTAGTGCTCGAGGGACACATTGAGAATAGTTTCAAAGGTTGGGTGGATCTCGTGAGCTTCAATTTTAGTTTCCAAACTTATATTATTAAGTTGGTAACTTGAGCCTCATCTGTGTGGATGATTTTCTTAGTGATTTCAAACAATGTGATGTTTTGTGCTTACTACTATGTTTCATTGTATATGCATTTATGTATGTCTTAGATATTTGTATAAAAAGATAGGTAATAGTTATTTTAAATGAAAATTACTTTCTGAACTATACATTTAATGCATATAAGTACAATCATCTTTGTACAAAAGCAATTATGTAATTGAATGGAACTAACATGTTTTAGAATTGAAATTGTACCCATATATGAAAATACAAGTATATCAAATTATGTTGATTCAATTATATGTACATAATAGGTTCTAAGAATTTACTTTGTTAACGTAAGATCAAATAGTATCAAATATACAAGAGAAATTAAACAGAGAAGATTATATCTATATATATATAGTATATAGATATATATAGTATATTATATATATAAATATAATAGAGATATATATATTATTATATATTATAATATATATATATTTATATATAATATATCATATATAATAATATATAGTATATATCTAATATATATATATATATATATATATATGATATATATATATAAAATATATGTTATATGTAATATATATTAATATATATAATATATATAATAATATATAAATATATATATATATATATATATATTATATATATATATATAAAGTATAATATATATAATATAATACTAATATATAAGTAATAGTCCATATAGAGCCGTAAAGATATAAAAATATAGATGTACAGATCTCCTAGACAATAATTTTAGATTATTACAATAAGCTACAGATTATTCATGTATGCACGTATAAAATATCCATAGTAAGTATGAGCAATAAAATACATAAAAGAAACAATTATTTGAGCATAAACAGAGAAGTTATTTCAAAGATGTATTGTTTTCCTGTGAAAAGAAACCCGTAAATTTATTCATCAGAAGAGAGGAACAAAATTTACATTTTGTTTATGTTGAGCGCATTCAAGTATTACGCCTCACGGAAGAGAAACAATACTGAAGGCCATAACTAGATGCAAGCACACAGACCCACCAATAAGCAACAAAATAGGGAAAAACAAAACCAGGAAAAAAATCCTAATGGTTGCAAAAAAACCCAGCAGAAATGTTGGTTGAGAAACAAACCCTAGGTTGGGCATAGATCGCCTAGCAAGCCTTAAAAAAACAAGACCAACGCAAGCCCCCAGAAAGAAAATGTTTAGGCATCCAACCAAAAACTCCATGATATCCCAATCGAGTAACCCATGGAGAAGCGACGATGGATCGAGCACATTAGTTGAGTGTGGAAAATGCACTAAATAGGGTACAGCCCGCCCCTTCAACCCCCCACATCCATCCTAGCCACAAAGCCACGAAACCCCAAGCCATTACCACACTAGGGAACAACAGGGTGAAGGAAATATGACAACCCATTAGTGGCATCAACAAGCAACAGAAACACCTGCACCTGAGAGAACCGATGAGAATGTGTGACTACCACAAAGAGGAAGAGTAGGTTGCTGAGTTAGGGAGTTGCTCGACCCCCTCATGGACAAACCTTATGAAGCAACCAGTCGGCAAAGGGAAGCAGAAAATTTCCAGAGAAAAACCCTTCAAACCACCGTGACCAACTTTCAAAGATGTATTCATAACATAAGGATATAGATATGTTTGAAAATATTTTCATATATACATTTTGATAATATGTCAAAGTTCAATGATTTAGAAGTCATTGTGAAGAAAATACAATAGGGGTCACAGATGACCATAAAATAACGATCAACAAAATTTATATATGTATTTCGAAAAAACATGGGATATAGTTTTCCCATAATCACATTACATCATAGGCTTAAAGCCTTTAAATAACATACTTCCTGACAAGAAGTAATCATTGGAAAAACAAGTTTAATTAACATATAATCATGACTTAAAAACCTTGGGCTCCCTGTTAGGTTCCTATAGCAATAGGTGTCATATTTCATGATTGGCATTGGTAGGCTCTGTAATATGTTCATACCTTTTCTGGTTGCAAAGGTTTTCCATATTGTCAAAAAATCAAAAATTAAAAAATGTAAAGAGGGTATGCCCTAAAAGAAAAATCAAAGGGCAAAAAGAA
>APFE030801094.1:0-14020 GCA_000404065.3 Pinus taeda
TAAGCATTCCAGAGTTGTTGGTCATCCCTAAACCATCACAGGTTGAGACTTCCCTTTTCAGGTTGAAGTTTTACCTTTTATGCGGGGTGAGACCTCCCTTTTATGGTTGAAGGTTTCCCTCTTTAAAACAATAGGATCACTTCCTCTAGCAGGAAACTTTAGTTTCTTTCTAGCTTTGGAAGAGTTCCGGGAACTACACTAAGCGTTCCAGTGTTGGTGGCCATCCTTAAACCACCGTCCTTTATACCAACATTTCAGAGAGCACATTCAGCCTAGTGCTGCCATGCATTTTTGCACATTTTGTATTACAGCTCTCTTCTTGGACTCATACATAACCCTTCGGATTAAGGGGGGGAATGTTGGACACCTAATCCTAAATGGGTTAGTGTGGAAGTTCAATAGACTAAGTAGTCCAAGGGACCTTGGGATGTGAATCCCAACGGTCACATAATGTACTATATATGTATATCATTTGTCAATAAAAGGGTACTGCATGATTTATCTTTCCTATTTGTTCTCGCTCCCCATGTGTGTTTAACAGTACATCAAAATAAAAATCCCTTGGAACAGGGGGTCTCATCACAAGCTAGCCTGCCCACCTTTCACTCCTTCCTCGTGAATGGCATAATGACTAACTGGTCACCAAGCCAACATAATGGCCTACATTTTGACATCACATAACATTTCCTAGGCATACACAAAGGACCATGGTTCCATGGGTGAAACAAACAACTCTACCAAGATTATGGACACATCTTGGTAGCAGAGCTCTGTTAATGGTATTGAAGTCACACTACTTACACCAATATGTAAGTATTAATATCCTTCTGTTTCTTACACCTTAGTAATAAATCAAATAAGAAATATGTATATTGTTTCCCGAACCATGCAAACACATGTAATCTATTATTACCAATCATAACAGAAAAGTGACAATGACCGCATGAAACTCTATATGCACGGCAACTATCTTATCCTCCCAGCCTCGCATCATATCATAGGAATCTCTTACTTGTTAAGTGATCCTAGTAGGAACCTCGATTTCGGTAACTTGCTATTTTTGTAGACATGGCATGCTACCATACGCTGTTCCTTTATGACTCTGATCTAGGGTAGATCGGCACGCCGCTCCAATATTTGACAGCCGGGGATGGCCTATCACATTACGGGGGGGGGGAGGTTCACCTCATTATTCGCCGGTTTATGTGTCAGATCACCATTCGGGAAATTGTGTACTTCGGAATAACACGACTCAACGATATACTATTTTTTATTTTTGCATGGCTTGCTATTCCTAAGCCATTTCCATAGTATGCCCTGCAGCATTTTGAGCAAGTCCTACGCCTGATAGTTTCTCTGTGTTTTAACGACGTGAACAACTTGCTGTTCCATTGTCAATTCTGAGATTTTAAAGGGAAATTACAAACATGGGAGGAGGATCAATTCGGAGAGAACCACAGGAATTGACAGTCTCCGCTGCTGCACGGGAAATTTTGGCAAGAGCAGGTTGGATAACTTATCTCGAACGTTTGCAGGAATCTAATAAGACGGTAGCAATAGAATTCTTGAAGAACTTGCAAGAAGATCACTCCACAGTGAGGGGGAAACGTATAGCAGTCACATATGACATAATTGTAGAAGTCTCAGGACTGCCAGCCACTGGACCTGTATGGATAAGGAAAGACTGAAGAAAATCATAGAAACCTTCCAGGATGAAGGCCAAAACCTAACAATTAGAGGAAAAGGAGTTCTACCTGTAGCATTAGGAGAGCCATGGGAAAAATTGGCAAAGATTATTCAAAGCTACATCACCTGTGAAGGCAGGAAAGACGTGGTAAGACCACGACACCTTAAACTTTTAGCTGTATTAAAGCAGAAATGCTCTGTAAATCTACCTGCATTTTTAAATTTTTTACTTCAAGATGTCGCACGAAGTATGAAAACGGCACAACATGTAGAATCAGTCGTCAGTCACCTTGGATTGATCCGATTAATAGTTAGCCATAGCCTTACCCAGCAGCAGATCAGCTGGGAAGAGCTAATTGCCTTGATAAACGGGGCACTGACCAAGCCATCCCAAAAACGTAAGCATGCCACCAGTACACCAGAAAAGCATGCCACCAGTACACCAGATCGTCCATTAAAACAAAGAAAATCAGTTAGATTGGCATGAATTAAAGGAAGGCTGGAGAATTCCCAGGGGGACACCAACCAACCAGTAGAGGTAGATGATTCTGGGGACGAGCAACCCTCACAATTAGAAGGAGAAGAAAATGAGGAAGGCACGCAAGGAAATGAGAAAGGAGAAAGGGAGGAAGAAAACAAGCAACCTGAGCAGGAGAAGGAAACAGAGCAACGTGAAGACAACCCATTGCAAAATCCATTGAGAGAAGATGAATTAGCCAACATCTTGGCCAATATGGGGGAATATGGTCAACCTCTCAGCCCACCGAACCTCCATGCTGAAGAAGAACCAGAAGAACACTTTGCTCAGGCTAAAGATGCACCTAAAGCATTACATGACGAGGAGGTAGAGAACGAAAGTCAACCTGTTCATGATGAAAGTCTGTCAGGAGAGAGAAGTGATGTAGAGGAGGAACAATCGGCTCGTAGCCAGACTACACTAGAAGATATTCTGGAAGAAGAGGAGGCAGAAAAAGAAGTCACCTAGGAAGTAACAGAACCATCTAGGGTTCTTGCCTCTTAGCAACTTGAACAAAACATTGAAGAAGCACCGCAGGAGGAAAACCAGGGAAGCAATCAAGATGATAGTCCAGGTCAGAGAAAACAGGAAATTGAGGAAATTAAGAGATTACAGAAAGAACAACAAATACTGTTGAATATAATAGTTCAACTTCAACAGCAGATCAGGATTCTGAAAACAAGAAAAAGGGTAAAAAGGACTTTGGGGGGGGGAGACATGCAGGCATTACAGCAAAACCTCCCGAGAAAAAGGTTCGAAGGACCCAAGTCCACCCTATTGTTCAAAACCCTGTCGAAAAGCGGTCTGCCGTTCCAAACTTTGTTGGGGAACAGTCTGCTGGTCAAATTACTGACGAAGAGAAACTTGCTATTCAAACTGTCGTTGAAAAACAGTCTGCTGTTCACGAGCAAACTGCCGTTCAAAAGAAAAAGAAACAACATTCTACTATTGCTCATATTGAAGTATGAACCGATGATATATTGATCGAGGAAAAGGAAGTTCAAACAGAGGCACAACCCTCTGAAAGGATGCAGACTATGAATGCAGGGCAACGCAACAAAATGATTCAGGTGAACCTGTCGCTTACCACTACCATGTGGGATAATGATCTGAGGACGGTAACCCTATGAGAGGGTTTGATGCAAGCTAAAAAAGCAGCAGAAAAACTCGCAGAATAAACAGTCCCTCGGGAAAGGTATGAAGAATTAAAGCAGCAGCTAAGGAACGTCAACTTATCTGAGAGCCAAACATTTGAAGGATGGTGAAAGGAAGAAGAAAAATTCGCAAAGGTAACTCGTAGGTTAGATATAGTTGTCAAGCAGATGGATACCTTATTCTCTTTGTACACTGACGTCCTAGCCTGTAGAGCCCCTGCTAAGAATTATGCCCTGTTTTTAATGGAACGATATTTGCAATTGAAAATAAAGGTTGTTAAAGTAGGCGCCCCTATACGAATTAATACCATCGATGATTTTATAAACTGCTGTAAGCATTATGGTGTGAAGGTTCAAAGATTACTCTGTGAATTCTATCTGCATAATCTTGTGTTAGACTAGGAGACCGAGCAGAACCCCAGCCCTTTTGTTGGAGACATCCAATTGCAGGCATTTATCTCATTTGGGGTCAATCAAATCAAGTGGCTTAAAGCCTATAATGCTTTCCAGAAACAAGAAAACAGATTAGACTTGTGGGTAAGAGCTGAGCCTAGGAATCCAGTACAGTTATGGAGGGAACATAGGAACCTTGAGGGGGCTCCAGGCGTAATTGAAGCATTAGGACCCATTCATACAACAATCAATCGGCATGGAATAGAATACTTTCTCACTATTAAAGACCTTTCCATTGATGTGGCTAAATTTCGATATCAAATCTCTAATTCGAATGTCCAACTCAGGGAACCATTTAATTATGAAAATTTTAAGTTAGCCGCCAACCGCTTGCACCTCTATGGCAAGGTTATCTTGAGAGCAGGGCCATCCTGGTTAGGATATAGATACCAGAGTCCAATTATTTGGCATCCTATCCCTGGATACCAAGCCCTGTATGAGATGCCTGAGGGTCAACTTGGCCATTTCTTTGAACACCTAGTTATGCATCATGGTTGTAGACCTCCGCATGAGATCCCATCTCCAACCTACTCTCTCACTGCCTTACATGTCAACTACAATGTTTTCATGAGGGCATGAAAAAGGGTAAGCAGGGGAGTGTGTGGAGTACTAAAGAAGGTATGTTTTGGTGATTATTTTAGTTTCTTTTTTATTAAACCTACAAACTTTTTGCATCATGAACTAGGTAGATAATGAGGAATTGTGACAAAATATGTAAGATTAATATTCCAAACGAAAGCACTGACAATTGTCATTTTCTTATGCAGGAAGAAGGAAAAACAAAAGGTTGTTGTTCCAAAGGAAATGATGAAGCCAGGTTAACTGTTGTCCCTCTGGCGGGAAACCGCACGCAAATAAGGCAAACCAAATCAAAGCGTATCAGCCAAGGAAAGGAGATGGAGATATCGGATCGACGCAAGAAAGTAAAGAAATAGCTGAGAGACAACAGTTTGGCGAATCCTAGGATCCTGAGGGATCGCCACTTGAACTATTTTTTGTACTTGGACATATCCGTCTTTCCCAATATAAAAAGGGGCAACACTGTTAGCCTTGGGGATGGGTTATGTTTTTATGTAATTTCTCTTAAAATTGAGACTTTGGTTATCGACTCTCGTTGAGAAGTGATCTACTGCAATTTTGGTTTATGCATTAATACAAACTTGGTTGCTATTTCATCTGTGATTCTGGAATAACTTCAAGCGGTGTACCCCCGGAGGCTAAGGGCCCGGCCCTGGAGGAACACTTGCTCCTGTACTATTACTTTTAGTCTATGTGTGGTTTTGCTTATCGGCTTTATTCGGTAATCTGATATGTTCTGTTATTTTTACTTCAAAGCTCTGTTACAGTTGATTCATTAAGTGATATCATTTCTTGAGACAGAGACATCATAACTCTGCAACGCATTGTTGTTTCTTTAAATACTGATATTGCTGGTCTTTATAGAATATTGTTGCTGTTCCATTATAGAGTATCTGTGTTGTGCACTCATCCTTTGGTATTATTGAACTCAACTTAGAAATCATATTTCCTTACGATTTACTGAATCGATGAACATTGTTGTTCCATTTCGGAGTGCAATCGTATTGTTTATAACTAAGATTTGCAATTGAATTACCAAGATACGATTACTATTGAGGTGTGCCATGTGTTAAGTTATTGTTTCTGTTCGATATTCCATCACTAATCAATGTTGTTCTATTTCTGCATGTTGTTCGATTCATCCTTAGAGACAGGGGATTTCCATTTGATTTCCGTAGGATATGATTGATTGCATTTGATTTTGTAGACTAAGGCATTGTTGCTTCTTAAACTTAATTGCCATTACAGTTTCCGATTTGCTATTTCATTTCTTAGTTGTTGTTCCATTTCATATTTATTGTTCCATTTCTTATCATTTACGTTATTGTTGCTTTGGTGTGAAGAACGGTATGAGACTGTAGTGGGCATTGACATTTGTTGTCCAGTCCCCAGATCAACGATCTGTTCCTTGATTACTTTTGACATCAGTTTCTAAAGGGATGAGTTATTGTTACTGGACCCTTGAATAATATATTGCTTATTTTTCCGAGTGAATGATTTAGGCTTCAAGATCTTTTGCTGTAAGTAGATTTTCTTTCTATCATCCGTTTACTCTTGTATTTTCTTAAGCACTGTACTACTAACATTACTCTGGCAAATGTAAGCCTCAGACTGAGACACTCTTTGAAATAAAAAAACGTTCCAGGATTGACAAATTAATGTGAGGTAACTAGAGGTGAAAGAGACCCTTCTTACGACTCCACAATGAGGAGGCTCACATTATGGTTTACATATGCATGTTGTGCTTCTAGCTGTGCAAACATCTCTTATGTGGAATCATGAGAGTTATTCGTAGATTTGTCAGCCATGACTAGGGTTTTGTGACTTTTGGATTAACCAATTTGGAGCCCCTAAAACTCCCCACAATATACCCAAAGAAACATTCTTTGATACCAATATGATATATAAATTGTTATCTATATTCCACTAGATATCTTGTCACAAGAGATTTGATAAAATTATGCTTAAAATTTGAAATTCTACATTTTGAGGGCTTATTTCTCCTTGTATTTTTGGATCTATAAATTACTGTTTATTGCATATGCATGAAAATTATAATTATGAAGAAAATAAAGAATAGAGAAATAAAACTCACAAATTACAAATTAACATAAGATATAATTCAGGAAATCCTTTTGGGAGGAAACCCAACTAGAAGGCGAGGCCTCCTAGTCTCTTTATCTAAATGGAAAATGGATGCAAGTATAAATAAGTGAGGCTTGTGGATTATTAGATGGTGAACTGAAAAAGTATTCTCTATTTTCTCCCTCCTATCCACTCTCAACTACTCTTGTTATCTATGGAACAAAATTCACTTGAATAGAATGGAACCCCTTTTCCTCCTAACGGCTCAATTATAACACAACCTGATATCCTACTAGTGGTTAGGTTTGAATCCTTTAAATCTTAAATATAGATATAATATCCAATATTCTAGATTATTATTCATCATGATCACATGAATTTACCATTTTCCAAGAGTAATGGGGCTAACTTGGCACCCTCTCAAATTATGGTGGTTAAAACAAGAAGGTCAACTTCTAAGTGGTGTAACTTTTGCATATAGATTCCAATTGAGATGATTCGTACATCATTGGAAAGGTATCTATGTGTATAATAACACAAAAATGTTTAGTGCACAAGAATCAGTTTTTTAACCCCCATTTGTTTCTTCAAATTGATCTTGAAAGGTTTTAGACCCTGATTTTGCAAACTTGGTGCCACCAGTAAAACAATGTCGTGTGAGCTAGTTCCTCCACTTTTTCCACTGTGAAAGAATTGATATGGATTAAAGATAATATAATGATACAATGGAAATCATTGAGATGGATTAAAAACAATATAATGATATCCCAACCTGTATCAATGTTTGTAGCATGATATAGAAATAAATGTTTCTTCCATATGATAGAAGTGATGAATGAATGTTACCTTAGTAAGGGCACATAACTGCTAAGAAAAAATCCCATTATAAAAGTATTCAAAGAATTACTCCAATGGGATCACATTAATGACTAAAAAAATAAGGGAATATAGCTGTACATGTTCATTGGTATTCAACTAGATTTGGAACATGATCATCATTACATATTCTCCACAATGTGATGACATATGGTCAAGCATGGGAGAAATATTTTGGATAGAAATAAATAATGAAAATCTATATCTTATGTGAGGTGGACCACTAATGATGATTATGAGCACAAAGGTACTTAATGTGAATTAACATGGTAGGACTAAATGCTTGAAGTCAAGCACTGGAAGGAACCATGCAACCAATAATCAATAATGAAAACACACACTGCATATGGGGAACATCACTAATGATGAAAACAATATCTAAGAAATTTGGCCTTTGAATAGAAAAACGTATTAAAGTCAATAGGAGCATATATTTGGAGAAAGGAAAACATTGATTCCCTATAACTGACCTTGAGGTATGGTGAACATTGATAAAAGTAGGGACTAGCATTAGACTTAATGGGATGAGGTCATGATAGGTTTTCACACAAGACTTCCCTTGAGAGGAGCATAAAATAATGACTAACTATATTAGCAATCATAGTATTTAGACTAGATAACTCAACTAAATGTTAGCTTGAAGAAAAGGGAGATGAGTAATACTGAAAATGCATTAGTGACCATAACTGATACATCAAATTAAAATGATGAGTGTGACTCAATGACTAGGTGACAAAAGTCAACAAATGGGGTATGTTGACATTTATATCCCAAGATGACATGGTTGTATTAATCATGAAAGACATGATTCAAGACCAAATTCCATATGCAAAATTACAAGATAAGTTGACATGGTAATAATGCTTAGAATAAGGGAAAAAATGATAGTTTCCCAAATGGGAAGGTCAACTTGGGAGTGGCATAACATTTGCATATGGATTGCAATTGAGGTAATTTTGTTATGAAACCAGCTCACAAAAGGATAGAAAATATAGATAAATGCCTTCCAAATAAGCCTCTTCGAGGGGGCAACCTCCTTTACATTACACAAATGAACAATTCTTGGGATGATATAAATGACAAGATCTCCTTTCTATATATAGAAGTCTAAGGGGTCATAATATAATCAGAGCCAACATAACAATAATAATGTAAGGGCACAATAATAACAATAGTGGGCTTTTATGGGGTACAATATAAGAATATGGGGACTACATGGGCACAACAATATAATAAGGGGGTTGTAATAATAACAATAAGGGGTTACACTAGTAGTATAGGGACCTAACATGCCCCTCTCCTTCAAAAAGTGTTGTCCTCAACGCTTGAGTAGTCCTTGATGCTTCTGTATAAAATTCTTGTCCTCCCATGTGGAATCTTCAATGGGTTTGTTCTTCCACTTGATGAGATACTCTGAAATTGGTCGATTTTGTAGCTGTCGGGTTCTTGTTTTTGTGACTGGTCTAGGTTCCAATATGATTTTTCCTTCCTCATCAAGTTCTGGAAATATTGTTTGAATTTAGATCTTCTGCAACTTTTGAATGAGGGGCCACACTTCTTCATCCTTCTTCCATTCATTCCTTGCTTCATTTATCCAATCTACTTGGATAATAGAAATAACACAAAACAATGCTTCCACATCCTCATCCTTTCTTGAGAGTGCATTTGCAACAACATTTTGCTTCCCTTTTTTGTAGATGATTTCAAAGTCATAACCCAACATATTTATGACCCATTTTTTCTATTCTTCTAAAGATAATCTTTGTCCTAAAAGGTATTTAAGACTATCAGGATCCATTTTTACCTTGAAGTGTCCTCCCATTAGGTAAGGTCGCCATTTCTTAAGTGCATGTAGTATTGCCAACATTTGCTTCTCATAAATAGCTTGCTTTAGATGTAGCCATAAAAATACCTAATCACCTACATCAAAAATTCTTTAACTGCGATATTGATTTGCCTGTTGTTTCATTTACATCTACACCAAAGTGGCGTTATTCTTTAAAAATTGGAAAACTTGTTGTTGATGCTCAATGTGATCTTTCACTATTTGAATCTTTTTCTTCTTGATATGTCCTTCTATCTTGAGAGTCCAAGAAAGACTTATTCAAAATATCGAATGATGACCTGATTATAGATGGGTACAGTAGTGTGGACTTGTACAAAGTTCCACGTGTCACTGTTTTGACCTTTAGACCTGAAATTGATACAAAGAAAACTATAGTTCGTTCTCTTTCTGTAATTTTTACGAAATTTCAATCTGATGCTTAGAAACACAATTATGAATATTTTCCCCAGGTCACTTGTTTGAGATATAATTCAAGAGCTTGCAAAAATGCTAACTTCCTTTGATAATATCTCCGAATATAAAGTGAGACAAGATTTGAAATTTGTATCCGAGATTCACCAAGATGTTAGATCAAATGGGTTTTAATTTTAGCTTCTAAAACGTCGTATAAAATAATTTATAGCAAAAATTCCACAATGAACTATTTGAAGCAAGGGAACCCTAGAATCCAAAGCTCGGATACCAATTTTTATGCAACCATCTCACAAAATAGAAGAAAATATAGAGAATCGACTTCAAAATAAACCTCTTCAAGGGGGAAACCTCCTTTACATTACAAAAATGAAAAATTATTGGATGGTACACATGACAAGACCTCCTTTCTAGATATTAGAGTCTAAGGGGTCACAATATAGTCAAAGTCGACATAACAATAATAATGTAAGGGCACAAAAATAAAAATAGTGGGCTTCTATGGGGCACAATAATAACAATATGGGGACAACATGGGCACAACAATAAAAATAAGGGTCTACAATGACAATAATAATAAGGGAATATACTAATATTATAGGGGCCCAACATACATGAAGATTTAACATGAAAAATTTTCGAACAATGATTCATCATCATTATTCTAAACAAGAGCAATAATCAAAGTAAAAATATTGGCATCCCAATTTCTTCCCTTTCGAACAAGTTTTATGAGAAATTCTTTGCCATGGAATTTTAAGTAAGTTTTGAAAAATTGCACATTGAATTGGTAGTCATTGAATATTGTGTTTTAATATGATTTGGATCTTTATCTTATTACAATATTGGCATTTATGTTGTAGGTTGATTATATGAAATTTTTTATATAGGACAATAATATAATATAACTTCCACCTTGCCTCATCATAGTGAAATTAAGAATTCTTTAATGATCCTATTATTATGGAGTCTATCAAAAAGCTAGTTAAAACTTAGGCATAAAAAATACAAGTTTAATGATTGATAGTTCTTAAGAAGGTATCAAATGACAAGATTACTTGCTTGCAAGAATCAATTAGTACATCATATGAAGTTTTGAAATTTGATCCAATTGATTTCTTCAATGTATACACTTTCTTTTTTTTCCATAATTTATGATTAACACACACACACACACACACATTATTCAGATAGGATTCCATGGGTATTGGAGTATCAAACTTGCATATGCTAGTAGTTCCTCTACTACTAATCATTTTGTTATTGTACTTACTATTTCACCTACTACTAGTGCTTCTATTACTACTCAATACTGTAGTGCCCCTACTCTTGCACTTACTAATGTTGCCTCATATACTAGTGCACATAGTACTATTGGTTCTTCTACTCTTAGTCCTTCTTATGCTCTTTCTTTAGATCTTTAGCTGACTCCCTTGTTCATCATAATTTCCAAGAGGGCATGTGAATTGTCTATTTCTTTACACATGGACAATGAACTTGTCCCACATAAAGGGTTAAAAAATCATGGTAATTACTAATCCCTAAATTGATTTTTATTTTACACAAATTAATATTTTAAAGTCTAATCATAATATATGTTTTAAATGGTATGGAATAACTTGTTTTATCAATGATTGCATGAGAATGTGTTTAGTCTTTTTGCATTGACAATAAAAAATGGCTATAAGTACCAACGTGAAAGTTCAAAAAAAGATTTGATGAAACACATGGTACACCTTTTTGGTCAATTATTAAACCAAAAGGTAGTTTACTGTATGGAAGAGAAGTATTTAAAATTAGTGTGGGAAAACTACCACACTAGTCTCTTCTGAAACCCTAAATATAAACATCCTTCACTAGTTCCAAAAAAAATGGGATGCAGTCGTGGAGGATTCTAGAGAGAAGATGGAAAAAGAGGGAATTAGGTTAATATTTGGAGAGAAAGAAGTTATATAGTTGATATGCATTGGGGTTTTTTGCAGTGCATTATATTAGATATCATTTTTGGGATTCAACTGCATTAAGTAAGTCATTCATCTATGACCATTTCCATGAGAGGTAGTCCTAACTCACTAATTTCTCATGATTTTTGAATACTCCACTTAGCGCTCATTCCATCGGGTGATTTTTAGTAGTTTCAATCCCACTTCTTCACCCCTGTGAGCATCACCTGATGCAATGAGTGCTAAGTGGACTATTAAAAAATCATGAGAAACTATTCAGTTACGACTACCTCTCATGGAAATAGTCATATATGAATGACTTACTTAATGAAGTTGAATCCAAAAAATGATATCTAATAATTGATATGCATTGAAATTGTAAATTTTCATTTTACTTGACCGACTACATAACATTGACATGCACTTCAAACTTTTCAAAGCCTTAAACACACTTTCAAGTCCACAAAGATTAAATTGGATAAGGTTGGGAAACACAAATTTGGTCTTGGAGGTTGTGTTAAATTAAAAAATAGAGATGTGAGTACTATAATTTAAAATCTTTCATTACTTAATCATTTAACTATAGTTTAAAAGATTCCATTACCAAATTATTAAACTATAATTTAAAATCTTTTGTTACTAAATTGTGTTATGATATGGAGTCAACCAACTATGGATCATGCTCAACTAAGACAATTGAAAAAACACCTTGAAAGGGGTATATAAAGCCTTAATCGAAATGAAGTAAGGTGGGGAACACAATCATTAGGGGAATTTTGAGGTCTAAAATTTAATTCCTCATCCAAGGAGTACCCATGTTGCATACTTTCCATGGACCTTGCTACCAAAAAAGAGAAATACATGAAAAAACATGGTTGCAATCACGGTTTTCATGTATTCATCATTTTTTGTGCAACTTGGTCCATCGAAAGTATGCAACAAGGGTACTCCAATTAGGAATCCAATTCTGCATCCAATGAGTGTTTCCGCTCGAAATTTGAGTAAACCCATGGGGAGATAAGTTGAAAATACGAGTTAAAAAACTAGTTTTTTTTTTCCCTCTAAAATTTGATGATGTAATCTAATCTTACTATTATTTTATAATTTCCTTAGGAGGCCCATTTTAGACCTCAAAATCCCCCTAATAACTTTTTCTAAAAAATGAGGAGGAAAATAAGGCAAATATATTTTGAATGGTTAATTATAAACAATTATAGGATTTATGAATTGTAAAATAATTATAAATATTATTCAAGGACATGAATATATTGTATTGATGATGTGCTCATTACCAAGGTTGTTGGTGGTGATCAGCTAGAAGTTTACCTTACTTCCATGTTTACTCAACCAAGTACTATGAACAAGGTGACTAATAAACTATATTTTTAAAGCTCTTGTAATATGAATAAGGTGACTTATAAATGATTTTCATTCATTCTCTATGTGGGCCCTACTTGGTTATGTGTAGAGAGGTGCCTTTTGCATTCTCAACAAACACTTCGATCAAGAGAAGAAGAACATCAACATCAAAATTATGCACCTTATAAAATAAAGAATACCTAGGAATAACTTGTGTAGTAGACATAATTTTGTTGTATAATTGAACACATTGACATATAATTTGTACAATTGATAATATTTTATGTTATCTTTGATGTGTATGTGCATCATTCACTAATTAAATGGGGTATAGTTAATTGAGAGTTATGTGTCTTTGGGTTGGGGGAAGGCTGGGGCGGGTGTGAGAGACGCAGTGGAGTGGGCTATATGATCTTCCACCTTATCATTCTTGGCATTGTTAATAGATAATAAGGCATTCTCCACACCAAGAGAAGCTCAAGGTAGTGACTAAATTGCCACACCATGAACCAATTAATTAATTCAATCCTGAAATAGTTTATAACTAGGTTTCCACTCATTTATTATTTTTTTATTCTTTTTGGTCATATGCATATCAAATCAAAAGATAATCAATATTTATGGTTTTCATTGTGGGTATAGTTAGCAATTTTTAGTCATGGTCCTTGAAGTTGAATATAAATAAAGAATCACGTTGGTTGGATTAAACAATACAAGAAGCCCCCAATGAGTATTTTGGTAATCTTATTTGTTGACTATAGTATTTTATTCTAATAAGATTGCAAATTTTTCTTGTATGAAATATTTAGTCTACAAAAAGTAAAAAATAGGTTTCAATATAGATTGTAGTGCAATCTTGAAGGAAATACTATGGTATACAAACTTTGCCCACAAGTTAAATATGTAAATGACTTATAATATAAAGATATCCACAAGGACAATAAATATATATAAACTCTATAAGAAAAATAATATGATATGATATGATTTACAATTGAGGGCATCATATACATGGCTAGGTAAGAGTGCCCTTTCATTAAAAGTCATATCTTTTTAGTTGTGACACGTCCTTTCATATGTCCCTTCATTAATTATAAGATATTATTTAATT
>APFE030801094.1:14361-35160 GCA_000404065.3 Pinus taeda
AATGGCTTTTAATGAAAGGGCAATCCTACCTAGCCATGTATATGATGCCCTCAATTGTAAATCATATCATATCATTCTTTATATCTATATTATATTATAGTATATAATATTTTATATATATTCACAAAATTTCCTTCCCCATAATTTTTTTTCCTAAAGTATATTGATGAGAATGATTCACCTTTTAATTTTTCTTGCAATATATTCACTCGATTATTGGTTTTTTGATGTTGTCATGGTTGGTGTTATGAGATGGTATAAACTTTAATTGTTGAGTATATTTGTCGAATTGTAATATGATTTGACTGTCCTAACTCTATCTTTTGTGGAATGTTGTGCTTACAAGCTTCCCATGCTGAGTCATTATCACGAGACTTGATGGTACTAATATTTGTATTTTTTGGGAGATGAGTTAATTGTTTCCCTTTTGAGTGATTTTGATACATTGATTATTTAATGTACCTACTCTTATGATGTCAATGTCAATAAGGAGTTCTTGTAATATGATTTCCCCTTATCATGATTGTAATGTTTTCTCGGATTACTTTAGAGATATGATTTTCTTCACACATTAATGTCGCTTGTTGGTTTGCTATATCTTCACTTGGAATTTCTATTCTTTGTACTACAACATCTGAGTATGTTTTTACTTCAATCCATTTAGAAACTTTCTTAATTTTGATATAATTAGATCTATGTTTGTTCCATGTTCTTCAAGTTGGACTTTTTTACTTGTAGATTTTGATGCTTCCTTCTAGATAAGATGTTCTATTCTATTTTTAAATGACTGCTCATCATTCTTAATTTTCTTAATGTGTAAGTCAATTTTGATTATGGAACCTGAGACATGAAAGTTCATTAACTTCTCACTCATAAAATTTATTTTTTAATTTTATATTTTCTTCCAACAAGATTTGATTAAGGCTTGTCATGTAAGAATTTCCTTCATTTTTTGTCTATAGATTCTTCATGAATTATTTTTCAATATCCTCCATTTATTTTTCTAAACTTTGATAAATCTACTTCATAGCCATGTACTTCTTTATTTGTGCAAATAATTTTTTACTGTGATTTTTTAAGCGATATATTTTCTCATTTTTACGTGTAATAAATTTCTTAAATTCTTTTTTCATTTTTGATATTGAATTTTGATTCTTCTACATGATAACCTTTGATAGATATTTCAAGTATTTTAATGAAGGTACTATTGAATTTTATTTCATTATAACATCCTGAAGTGGCATCATCATCTTCTTATAGGGAAACATAAAAAAAAAAAATTCATGCTTATGATGAAGGTGCTCACTGTTTCAAACTAGGGTATACCAAGAATTAATGCAATCTTTGACTTATACATAGCTCTAACACTGAATTGAGGTATCTTCCTTTTCACTTATATTTGGATTTAGACTTGATAATTGATTTTCCAAATCAATATTAATATAGTTTTCCCTCTCATTCACGCTAATAATGATATTAATATATTTTCCTTCAACACTGAATTTTAAAGTAAATAATATGCAACCTATAATTCGACAACCATTATAAGAAAATCTTCCTCTATTTTAAAAAAATATATATTCAATCCTCAATAAATTAAATACTTTAATAATTCAATATTTTTGAACTTTGGACTATATTAATATCCTTCGATGAACTTGAAGATATTATTTAAAATATTTTTCATTTTTTGTGACTATAGGAATCATCAATTGGGCCGAGCTTGTAATTATGTGGCACAAGGTTGATTCCAATTACTACCACTATAACCTCTAAGTGAAACCACATATGCCCCAACACATGGTTGAGAAAAACATGGAATTTCAATCTTGGATCTCACACTTTGCATAGTACTCCATAACACAACCATCATCAATTAAGCTACCCCATGAGGGAAATTCTATTTAAAATGTTATTTTTATATATATTATAGGAAAAATATAATATTTCCTTATATTGTTTTAATATAATCAAATAATTCATTTTCTAAAGGTACAAGGGAATTAAAACTTATTAATAATGTTAAACCTTTATTGGAGCTCAAATTAATTTCGACTTTACTCGAAGGATTGGTAGGTGGAAATTGCAACCATTAATTTTTATTCTTCTTCTTTTTTCATATCAAATTAGTCAATATTTATCATTCATAGCAATAATGGCAACTTTAGACACACATATGGTGGTTATACAAAGGTTTAGAGCTCCCATGCTTTGAAAACTAGAATAAAAAATAAAATTAGTCATTGGTACCATGTGAATAGTCGTGGCAGTTGATAATGATGATGTAATTTCAGGCTAAGAGGTGGCAGAATTATGTCCAAGGAATAAAAATTGTTTCAAGTACTTAATTAAATTATGTTTCGTCTGACTATTGGTAGCCATGATTAACAATTTTCCAAAGATGATGGCAAGACCTCCTCAACTTCTGAATTACAAATCATTTTCAAAATATAGATTTCTCACACATTGATGCACAAAGATTCAATGTTTCCCTTCTTTTTGTTGATTCTAATGTGTTTTGTAATTCCATATGCGGTAATAGGAAGATCACCTTGGGTCTCTTTGTTGCAACGCTAGTCTTGGAAACATATTTTTTTTGGGTATCATATGACTCAACTAATTTTATTTTTATTGTTTATTTTTACTAGATACAAAGGAAAATGTTTTTTAACACATTTCTCTGATGGTCACAAGCCTTCCCTTTTTTGTTTTTTGATTTTAGAATTTTGTATTTCTTCATATTGAAGTGGAGGAATTTTTCTTTAATCAAATTATGAATTTAAAGATGACAAAAAATTAGTGGTGGTAAGGAAAAACGAGAGTTACCTAGACAAATTTAGTATATCCAAAGGTCAATCGTTGCTGTCAAGGGTAACAAGATTTGACCAAAGGTCTACTGACCAAACGCTGGGATTAGGAATGAGGCTCTTATGCCAAATGTGGTAGCCAAACCCAACTGAGTCAAATACCCAAAGTGCCCTTCATTAATAGCCATGTCTTTTTTAATTGAAGCATGTCCTTTCCATGCCTTTATATTGATTATAAGTTATTATTTAATTATGAGTGATACACACACATAACAATATTACTTGTGTTTTAATTTATTTCTCAATCTTGTTTTCCTTAGATTTTACAGGTTTAGATAATGTAGATTATCATGACCAAGAATGGGATGTTTTTTCCATGATGATAAGTATTTTGATATTCTTCTTACTTTTTTCTTCATTGGAATTTTTATCTTATTCTTAAGCCTAATAAGTTAAGTTATTGGATTCCTAATGCCCTTTCAAGCTCATAGGTAAGAATTTTTGTTACTTCATTTGAATGCATCTCTATGTTTGTGTCAAGACTTATATAGATTGCTAGAAAGCAATCTATATTCTGAAATATGAGTGAAAGTCAAGGAATATTTCCACAACCATATGCTAAATTTTATACCTAGTTTTGGTTCCCATTACAAGGATGTCCAATTTGAAAGGAGTTTGACGTTCTAAGGTGTTTCGAGTTTCAAAAAATTAATATTAATCCTTAAAGAAGTGAAGCGTTGACTTTAAAGTGATAAATCCTAGTGTTAATGAAATATTTAAGGATCATTGCAATCTTAGGATTGATGATGTTTTGAGGAATAATTTGTTAACTACAGGGGAGAAAATTGTTAATTAAGCTAAAGAAGTAGTGATGTCTATGGAATAATTGGAAAAGTACTAAAAAGAGTAAAAGGTCATTGACAACAAAGTAAAATCCAAGGATCTTATCAATTTCTTATTCAATGCTTCAATTCATTAAGAAAACAAATTATAAAATTACATTCTCAAGATCATTCCAATTTAATTGATGAGAATAGTAAAGCTAATTATTTTCTAACACAAAGAATTTGGAATTGTAGTAGTTAAGGAACCTATGGAAAATTTAATATATACCAATGTAATCTGCATCATAAGTACCACACTATTCATCATGAAAAGTTACTCAACACACTTATTATGTTTCATCCTACTCATAATGATAATGTATCATCCTGCTCATATTCATCACATCTCATCATACTAATTCTCATACCCATCATGTCCCATTATACTCAACATACCCAACAAGTAAATTGGCTCATGTAGTTTATCATGACTAGGAATGGGGCATTCTTAATACACTAAATTTATTTGGGGGTTTCTTAATGCAAATAGAGTTGAAGGATTATTTTTTGTATGAAAAATAATGGAGATTCTCAAGAACACGTAATTACTTTCTGAATCTGGTCAAGGTAAGTTGGAAGACCACATTATCCTCAAAGATTGCTTTTATGGGTAGTTCCATAGAATTTATTTTTATTTATGCTTCCTCCACATGCCACTTTTGGTGAATTTGTCAACTATGACATAAGGATGTTGATTCTGTTATGATAAATGTGTTATGTGGTAACTTTATTTCGCAGAGCATGTGTGGAGCATAAATTTAACTCTAAGTGTCCCATCATATTCATATATATATATATATATATATATATATATATATATATATATATATATATATATATATATATATATAATATATACAAAGAAAAATCTATTGTTGGCGATCCAATGTGTAAGTGATATTTTTAAGAGCATAAAAGTTAATTATCCAATGCATTTAATGTTAGTTATACATCAAAACCATATCACCAACGTTGGTTTAGTGTTATTATGTGTTATAACCATAACAAAGATGTTAGATGAATGTTGATTTGCTTACATTTACATGTCATGCATGACTTTGCATAAGAAATTTTATAAACTATTAAAGTATGAATCAAAATGTTTTTTCTAGGTTCATATACGTTAGTTTGATGTTGATTATTTGTTAATTTAATGTCAGGGAAAAAAAATATCTTATGAAAGATATTTGTTTAAGTTTCTACCTATCATGTATTCAACACATATACTCTCAATAAATTTGACTTCTCTAGCTTTACATTTATCCAACATTTAGCATAATCTTATCCAACTTTTAAAATGTTGAATTAAAGTTGGTTTTGACCCTAAATGTAGTAGTATAAAATGGAAATGGAAACTATTGTGGATCTAATTACATCTCTACCAACCACATTAATGGATGATAAAGAAGCATATTCATCCATAATGTCAAAACTTGGTGACAATCCTTTCACATATGATCTATAATTTGAAGTTCAAGAATAGAAAGAGGAAATGTGGTAGATGTTGTTTCTTTTCCCAATAAAGATGTTTTCTCTATGAAATGTACATGAACTACAACAATTGGAATTTTAATATCCTAACTTATGCAATTTATGTGTCTTCTGTAATTAACTTTATGGCAAATAACAATTGAATCACTATTGAAATCCTCACAAATAAAAGCACTAAGGAAAATAAAATACTTGAACTGAGAAAAAAATGCACACACACAATAAATTTGACGCCAATATTTTTGGAAAATTGTCATGTTGTCACTGCTACAACACCCTCCAAAATTTTGGCCTCTAACGAAATTTCATAGCCTACTTTGACTTTGCATATTTTCGTCGCAAGTATTAAGAGTTATCGTATGTGTTTTCTCTAAGTATTCTTGTCCCATTTTGAACAAAATCAAAGTGTCATCTTTTAGCATAAACAAGTGTCACACATCGAATAAATGTGGTTTTGGTTTGTTTCAAAGGATGATATTTGTGTTAATGAGTTGTTCTCACCATGTAAACATGAATCACACTCATTTCCAAAGTTTTAAGCATTGTTGCATAAGTGTTGTCACTATTTTTGCAAAGTGTATCTTTAGTGTTGCACTTGGGGTAAACCGTCACATTGAGGAAAGTATGTTTTTAATATGTTCTCAGTGATCTGTGTTGTGTCATTAAGTTTTCTAAGTGTGTTATCATACTCAACTGTTGTCACTGTACACTTTGGCCTCTCTGATCCCACACTTAGCCAAATATGGAAAAATTTCAGACCTAGCAACCTGGCATCACTCAACCCCTTGAACTGTGCAGTCTTAGTCCTCAAGCCTTAGCTTTGCCTCTTGGAACTACACAATTTGTAGTATTTTCCTCCTAGTACTGTACAGTACACAGTGATAATTCTTAGCCCTAACCCTTGATATTTTGAGCTACTCAACTACTTAATCCCTTGGCCTATATCCCTCGAGAACTATGTAGTGGGCATCCTCAAGCTTCAACCCCTTAGCCTAACCTCTTGAGTCCCTCAAATGCACATATGACAAGCCCTGGCTTGCTTGAACTATGCACTGGAAGTCACAAGGCTCAATCCTGATCCCTGACCTCCTGATCTGCGCAACCCCTAATTATGTCTCCCATCCTGCCACCTAGTTCCATCTCAGTAAATGGTTATCATGAAGCATGTTAGACTAGGGGTTTATTGGACTAATATCGTCTTGTTATGAGTTAATTTCAATTGCATGTATCCTATCATGTTGTGACAGGATGGCGAGGAAAGTGATGGAGAATGAAATCCTGCTAATAGACACCTTCGAAGCTACAAAACAAGATAATCAATCAAGAGGGACAAAGGAACATCAGATTGAGACAATAACTGAAGATCAATATCACATTGAAGACTCCTTATCTTCAAGCTATGAGGAGGAGGAATGTCAGGAATATTGGAACTATAAGAATTAAGCTTAACATGGATAATAAAAAAAGAGGAAGAGAAGAAGCCTATATCAACAAAGAAGTGGAAAAATATGAAAAGAAGAAGTCTATGAAAAGGGAAGTAAAATATCTCTTTTTGTGATTGAAATAGTCTTCCTCGCCGAGCTCTTTTCAAGTTCCCATTTTCAAGTTTTTTGATATAAGATATGACTATCACAAGTCACTAAGGAAAATGGTAAGATGCATCATGGCATCATAGACACATTGAAAGGAAGAGCTCGTGACATCATCATAGAGAAGCATGAAAGAAAAAAGTTTAAGGAAGTCATCTATGGTAGGATATAATTCTTAGTAACCTCATTAGAAGCATAAGTGGTAATTATGAGAAGAAGAAAAAGTCATATAGTATGAAGCTCATCATACATTAGTAAAAAGGGAACATTTTCTAGATGAGGATATGCAAGATCCTCTATTGGAATATTCATTGGAAGGTTAAAAAGAAATCAAGTATTTCATCGAGACTTCTAACTTGTGGGAATTCATGGGATAATGGTATGATGTCAAAAGAAGTAAATAAGTTCAGGGATTTGAAACTCTTTCAATCAAGGAAGTTGCTAAAGGAAGTCTAGATGACCTAAAAGAAATGAGGTATCTATGATTGTATTTGATAAAATAGAGTCATGACATATGGTTGCAGGTAACATAGATGAATGATCTACCTAGAAGAGTATGATAAAAAAGGAAGGATATCTTCCTTTGAAAGGATGCAGGAAGGCATGGATCACATATCAACTAGATGAAATCAACATATTATGTCCTCATATGAAATATGAGGTGTTTGACAAAATTGGAGGAAATTTGATTGGAAGTTCTTGGAAAGGAAATATGTGAAAGAAATGAAGAGATCATGAAATATGAAACAATGGGAGAGGCGATCAAAATCTAAGGAGTGAAATATTTGACTAGGATATCTCCATGAAATATATGAAGACTTCAATGAAGTCTCGAAAAAGAGGGAGACCCTTGAAAATATATATTTTTTGGAGATGTGTAAATGTGTATACAAGATGTTGATGCAAACTAGAAGATGTCATGATTAAAGACCATCACAAAGGTAATCTTGATTTAATGATTCATTTCTTACTTTTGAATGATATCTGGATGGGCTTATGGAAGGATGTTAAGGGAAGAACTATGAAAGTCTTGTACAATTGAAAATCATGTGGCAAGATGAAAGGTCCTTAAGGAAACATGATATGAAGAAGGAAACAAAGCATGAAGGAGGACCAAATATGGAGTAATGGATCACTTTATAATTTAAGGAATGGTGACATGACTAACTTATGAATGAAATTAATGGATGGTCTATGCCCTACAAAGAAGTCCATAAATATGTAGACTCTATCAAAAATAAGAAATTCATGACATCAAAGGAAGGGGTTATACAAACAATTGGTTATCCCATGATCTCCACCTAAAGAGATGTTGAAAGTAAGTACCTAGTTAAAAGGGAGCTTGGGTACATTCTTCTTTATAGGAATGGGTACATTCCTTCAGTGGAAGGGGTATGTCCTCCCTAAGTTGAAAGGGAGAGACAGACACATCATTTTTGTCTTTACTTGGGAAGATATAATGGAGGATTGGGTAATCATATAACATCTAATAATCTTTGTGGATGAGTTAGGGCATCCAAGATAAGAGTAATCATAGAGGGCCGATATTATTTGAGGATTGGGAATCCATGATAAGAATATTCCTAGTGGAACATACTCTAAGAGAACCAGGGTGGGGTATGTTCCAAGGGTGACAATGATGAGGGTGTCTATACATCATTGGTCTCGCCAGCTGTTTAGTCAATTTAGTTTCCTAAATTTATTTGCATAAATTATCAATTGAGGCTCATAAGTTGATGAAGTGTAGTGCACTGTATGTGCTAGTTAACCCTTCTTACTTCATTGTTTTGTATTTATATATTTTTTTTGTTTTGGGGGTTTCCTTGATTTCTAAGGATGTACAATCTAAATTATGATGAAACTGAGTCTAAATTTCCTAAAGGTGAACTAATCAAAATCTAAGTTAAGGGAAAGAAAAACAGAGCATCTATCCTATCTTACCATTTAATCCTAAGTAAAAAATTAAGAGGTGAATTTGTAAGGCAAATTGAAATAATTACAGAGAATGAACTGACTTTAGCACTTTTAGTTGTCCAAGCCTCCAATTTTGAAAGATAACTTTCTTGAGATGGAAAAAAAGCAACTTACTCTACTTTATAGTTTAAAGAACTAAATCAAATATGTAGAGAGTAACTAATTGATTTCAATCCTTGTGTGAAGTGAATGTTTAACCATTTAGTTAGGATGGATATCAGCTTGAAATGGTGACCAAGAACATTTGTCCACAGGGTACACTGGCAATCTGAACTAGGAAATAAATAACAAAGGAAACAAATAGTAAGTAAACTAATCCACAATGCATTGTTGTTACTTTTCCACCTTACTTGTTAAAACAAAGAAAGTTTCATTTATGAAATAGATAGGAGAAACAAGACTGCACCATCGAATTCTAACATTATGCTACTGAATAGAATTAAATTAAAACAAACTACAGGAAATCAATCTAAACTACAAATACTACTAAAAGTAAATAATGAAACTAAACTGAACAATAAACAAAATAACAAAAGAAAAACCTCCTTTAGTGTAGGGGCCCTCTGCAACTGATTGAGTTGAGCTACTAACTAGCTGAAGATACTCTTTCAAATGATCACTTGGTCAACCACGACTTCATATTATTAATAGGAAAATAAGTTCCAAAATTACAGAGCTGTAAGTCTGAGCTTAATACATATAGAAATTTGAACTCTTTCTCAGTTCTTTACAGCTAATATTTAAAGAAACATTCCTAACTGTCTTTTGAGAGAATTTAGCTACAGGTGGTCTCCACATATTACAAAAGATCTGCGTAAACTGTTGATAGCTACATGTGACTTTAAGTTAGCAAGATGGTTGCATGAACTGTTATCATCGGTGGTGGTTTGAGTTAATGCTACAACAAAACTGTCAAATTTATTAATTAGCCACGAAGAGTGGACACAGAGTCCTATTGCTCTTGAGTTTATTCGTTTAACTCCACCTTTGACTATGATCTTGAGCTAGCTTTTTTGTTGATTTGGGTTGAGTGACTAGGATAGGATCCATGTCATGACCATTCTAGAGATGCCCATGTGGCCAGTTTCCTCGTTTGACACCTGTAACTTGTTCAACCATGGAAGTGGCTATGAAACACATGGTTAGCTGCAGAATGGGCTACGTTCCGTAGCTAATTTGAAAAAAATTATCTCAAATAGAAAAAACATAAAAGTATAACATGTAAATAATTTAATGTATTCCTTGAAACAAAATCTTTCATTTATTAGTGATGGGGATATGTCTTTCATGGAAAAACAAGAGAAAGAAGTGAGAAAATTTGTCAAAGAGAGAGTAATTCTGAGGTCCAACATACCCCCACTATAAAATCATTGCATGTCCCCATGCAATTTTTCCAAAACTGTGAAATCTTCTTTCCTATTGCATCTACTTAGATACCTCTGCCAATATATCTAACTTTCTTCTCTTGCTCCTCTTTGAAGTGACCGCCATCCTAGGTTTCTTCATGAGAAGTCTGTATTTAAGGTTGATCATTGTTTTGTTCAAGTTTCTATTCTTCCTCTTCAACTTCCTATTCTTCTTGTACCATAGTCCTAGGTGCAGCATTGTATTATCATGAATGGCTTTATCCAATTTGCTTTGTTCCTTTAGGGTTTCATTTTCTTTCTTGATATGTCTGTTCAATATCTCTAACTCATAGATTTCCTATTTGAGAGAGTCAATTAGAGGTTCTTGTGGATTGACAAGTTGTTCTAGATTGACTAAGGATCGTAGATCCATTTAGGCGCTTTTCTTTTCTAGTGATTCTATGTAATCATAAATTTGTTGTTGTACTGGGTCTATATCTGGGGATCCTTTGCTGCGGCTTCCTTGAAAATACTGTCTAGGAGAGTTTTGGGGATTGTATGTAAATGGAACATTTTCAGGAGATGATACTGGAGTTTCTTCTTCTAGATTTATGAACTCTGTTTCCTTTGATGATACCTTTTTCGCCATATTTCGGAGTCTAGAGCTCCTTCTAAGTTGTAGGGGGTTTATGTTCTCCTCTTTTGTACCCTTTTTCTCCTTTCCTATCTTTTCCTTCCTCTTGATTTATTTCCTAATCTATGTTAATTTTTCAGAGATCGGTTGTTCAACATCTTGTTGTAATGGAGATTCAGGTTTGTTCTCAGTAATTCCACTAGATTTATTTTTTATCTTCTTCTTCTTCTGCTTGATTTGCTTTCTAATCTTTGTTAATTTTTCAAATATTGGTTCTGCATCATTTTTCTGTACATAGGGCTCAGGGTTGCTTTGAATGGTTAGACAAGTCTTCTTTCTCCTACTCTTTCTGATACTATCTTTTTTAGGAGATTCTGGTGCCTCTTGGAAATGGTTTCTTATCAGAAAGTTTTCCCAAGTATCTCCTATTATTTTCAGATGATACTCAACCAGTATTTTGACCAACCCATAATGGTACATGGTTGTCTCTGGGGATTCTATTTTCTTTTATATGTTTGAAGCCATCCTCCTTAGACTGTTTAGAAGGAAGAAAGGGAGGTTGATGTTTCCATTTTTTAAAAACTTCATCAATAAATGTATATGGTAAACATACATACATCCGAATCTTCCCTCACAGGTAATAAATTTTTGTAATATCAAAAGTATGCTTCTCCATTTATTTTTGAGTGCTGAAATAGGAATTCCTTTCTTAAACATAGTGATATCCATACATGGGTTCTTGAGGATTACCTTCCATGATTCACTGTGAAATTCTTTGATTTTGAACCATCTCTCACCAAGTCTTGGAAGTTCTATAGCCTCTGCTATGTAAGATTATGTTACTGCAAACTTAATGTCTCCAACCTTTACTTTTGTACCATCAAATGATCTAGCAAAAGATTTTGTGATCTCCTTGTGATATCCATCAAAATTTTCAATGAATTTGAGCCATCCAATCTTCTGCAACATCTCCTTGAGTTTTGGGTACCCTCCCATAAACTTTTCCCCTATGGGATTTGCCCTGACAATGAGTCCCATGGTATCTATTTTGTAGAATTTTCTAACCTTCAGAATTACTCTCCTGGTCTATGAAATGGACTTTCTGTGGGTATGGTGAAAAGGAAATATGAGTTTGCATGGAATAAGTAGACAATGAGGGTTTGGAGAGATGTGAATTCTTTGGTCATATCATGGTTGTGATCCTAAGCAGATGGAATTATTAAAGACTGTTTTAAGTACAGAGTATGGAGACCATAGTGGAGGTGTGGTATGGTGAAATAATTATAGATCATTGGGTATCGAATATGGAGGATGTGGCCAAGATGTGGTTGTCAAATCAAATGATGACTTATTAAGGAGATAGATGATCGTTCATATTATACATAACTTATGTTTATGGCTTGATGTTTGAAATAAATTTGCATTTTACCTTCAAACTTAACCTTTTTCTTGATAATTCTTTTGGTGTTGATTCATAGGTACTTTGAGCATGGTTGATCTCCAAAGCTTGATTCTTCAATTTCCCTGCATTCATGATTTATTTTTGAGCTGTACAATTGTGCCAGAGCTGATAAGTAAGTTGTAGCTACAGAATTAGATTAGCTGCGGAATGGAACCAACTGCAGAATGTGAAAAGAAGTAAAAGTGAAATATGGTTTATGAAATATGGATGTAGAAATAAAATGGAAGTGAGTTATGACAGTGAGATGGAATGAGATGTAAGATAAAATGAAAAATAGGGTGAAATGGAGCAAAACCGTAAAAACAAAATGTAAATGAAAAATGACAGTGAGATGAAGTGGAACTGTAAAACAGAATGAAAACTGAATGAGATGGAATGAAACTATGAAATTGTAGACTCTATATTGCAAATAAATGTAGCTTTTTGTCACTACTTATTATAGAAAGGAAATGGAAAATATAGGATGTCAGAAATCTCTGATTTTCACCCTATATTTTATGTATAAGTATGCCAATCAATGATTGACTTTCAAACTTATACAATTTATTATTATAATTATTATTTTTTATTAGTCATTTCTTGGGAAAAATAAAGACTAAGTTAGTGGAGAAGAAAGATTCTTATTCACTAGCTTCATTTCAGAGTTATCCTGGAAAATCCTAATGAACTCCTCTCTTGAAACTGTTTTTTGATATATCTTCAGCCAATGACCATTTACAAGAAGAGGTATCGTTTCCTCATCTATTGTTCTTATTCTCATTGCTCCATTGTTAAATACTTTTTCAATCTCATATGGCCCAAGCTAATGAGTTTGAAAATTCCCTTGAAAATCTTTGAACTTTGAATCAAACAACAATGCCCAATCTCCTGCTTGAAATTTCTTTTCCTTAATATATTTATCATGCCATTTAGCCCTCTGCTATTGGACTATATTGGTTCTTTGGACTGCATCTTGCCTAATTTCATCAAGTTCATTGAATTGCTTCAATCTATGTTTTTGTGCCTCTGATAAATCCAATCCCAATTGGGCTACCATCTTGAAGGTTTTAATTTGAAACTCTATAGGAAACAGGGCTTGTTTCCCATAAACAAGTTCATAGGGTGTATGTCCCATTGTGTTCCTCCATATAGTTCTATAGGCCCATAAGGCTTCATGAAGGCTTTCTGCCCAATCTCTTCTATGTATATGCATAGTCTTAATGAGAATTCCTTCGATCACCTTATTTGTAGATTCAACTTGACCATTTTCTTGTGGATGATAGGGAGTATATTTCCTATGTTTGATCTTGTAATTTTCCACAAGACCCTCCACCATTTTATATGTAAATTGAGATCCCTGATCTATCACAATTTCTCTTGGAACACCAAAACGATTGAAGATGTCCTCAAAAAGAAAATTAACTATAGATTTTTCATTAGCAAAAGGTAATGCTTTGGTCTCTACCCATTTAGTGACATAATAAGTGCATACCAATATATATTTCTTTTGCTTAGATGAAGGATTAATTGGCCCAACAAAATCTAAGGACCATTTTTCAAAAGGTTCGATGAGTACCTAAAATTGTAGTGGCATTTCATTTGAAGGAGAAGGTTTCCCTACCCTCTGGTAGCTGTCACACCTCTTGACATATTATTTGGCATATTTGAAGATGGATGGCCAATAATATCATAAAGAAAGGATTTTATAGGCTGTCCTCTTGTCAGCAAAGTGTCCACCACACGGCTCATCATGACATGCCTTAAGAATCTCGGGCATTTCATCTTCCCTAACACATCTTCTGATCATAAGATCTAGGCTTGTTTTATACAATTCATTAGAGATCCATGAGTATCTTGCACTTATCTAAATGATTTTTCTTTTTTCTCTAGGAAAGAAACGTGAAGGAAATTTCCCTGTGACTAAGTAATTAGCAATATCTTCAAACCAAGGAGTTTGAGTAGTCACCACAAAAAGATATTCATCAAGAAACTTATCTTCAACCTGAGTGTCATCTTTGATATTCTGAATTTTGGACAAGAAATCAGCAACCGTGTTTTGTTTTCCAGGTCTATCTAACACAGTAATATTGAATTCTTTCAAGAGTAAAATCCACCTTGTAACTCTGCCATTAGTAATAGGTTTATTCATTAAATCTCTAATTACAGAGTGATTTGTATGAACAAAGGTTTCATAGCCTGTTATATAATGTCTGAACTTGTTGATTGCATGAACAACAACTAAAAATTCCTTTTCAGTTACAGTATAGTTCAACTCAGTGGGAGTCAAATTATTACTTGTATAGTAGATGGCATAGGGAATCAATTCTTTTTGTCCTAATATAGCTCCCAAAGCTGTATCTGAAGCATTTGTTGAAATGTGAAAAGGTAGTTTCCAATTTGGACCTCCTAAGATGGGTGCTTCAGAAATTTTTGTTTTTAAAGTCTCAAATGCTAACTGGAAGTCAAGATTCCAATTGAATTCACAATCCTTGGTGAGTAATTTGAAGAGTGGGGATGTTATTTTAGTGAAATTTTCTATAAATCGTCTATAGTATCCTGTGAATCCTAGAAAACTTCGAACATCCTTTTGGAAATTTGGAATTGATAATTTAGAGATGACTTCTACTTTAGATTTATTAACTTTAATCCCATCTCCTGAAATGTGATTCCCTAAAACAATACCTTCTGTAAACATCATACAACATTTTTCATGGCTTAGTGAAAGGTTTTCTTTCTTACATCTTTTAAGAACTCTTTCCAAATATTCCAAAGCTTCTTCAAATGTATTCCCATAGACTGTAAAACCATCCATATATACCTCTACAGAATCATGTATTAGATCAAAAAATAATTCCTAGTACTGCTCTTTGGAATGTTGCAGGTGCATTACATAACCCAAAAAGAAGTACTCGGTAGGCATAAGTTCCCCATGGACAAGTAAATGTCGTTTTATCTTGATCTTCAGGTGCCACCTGAATCTAATTATAATCACTAAAACCATCCAAGAATGAGAAATACTTCTTACCTACTAATGTATCTAACACTTGATCTATAAAGGGCAAAGGAAAATGATCTTTAAGGGTATATTTATTCAATTCTCAGTAATCAATGCACACCCTCCATTTACCATTCTTTTTAGGAACAATCACTAAAGGGGAAACCCATTGGCTTTCTGAAATTGGGTAAATGAAGTTTACATTCAACAATTTTTGCAACTCTTCTTTCACAATTTCCCTAAGATTTGGATTCATTCTTCTCTGAGGTTATCTGATGGGTCTGCAATTTTCCTCAATGTAGATGTGATGAATGCAAGTCTTAGTTCTAATTCCTTTCATGTCAATATATTCCCATGCATATGAAACAAAATTTTGTTGTAATGTATCAATTAGCTTTCCCTTTTGTAATTTCTCCAAGTTATTGTTTATGTTCAATGTTCTTCCTGGAAAGATTTCAATTGTAGAGCTACCAAATTCTTCCATAGAATAAAGAGACATCTGCCTAGACGACAAATATTCAATGTTGGTTTTTTCTTGAAATTGATCATGTTCATATTCTTGAGATGATTCAAAATTTTCCATTGCATTTAATATTTGACTATCTGCACTAATATCTGAAATAGTAGAGAGAGGTTGAATGTCATTTTCATCATCAATCCATTCTTTGTCATCTATTTCTATGATTGTTCTTGCTGGAGGATATAGAGTGAATTTCTTTGTTGAATTCCCATCAGAAATATACATATCACCAGATCTACAACTAATGAAAGAGTTAGCGATGCCTAGCCAAGGTCTTCTTAATATGAGTGAATTTCCTCCTGGATTGTTCTTGGGGGTCAAGACCATAAAATCAACAATATATTCCCAAGAATATAAAGATACTGAAATATCTTCTAGCACTCCATCTGGTTTGATTACAGATTTGTTCGCTAATTGCAATAATGTAGGTGTGTAAAGAAGATTAGCAAGCTTGAGTTGTTCCATGGTTTGTTTGCTCATGATGTTTATTGCTGCCCCTAAATCAATCAATGTATTTGGAATTTCAACTCCATTGATATATGTTTTCACAATTGGACTTCCTGGATCTACATATTTTTGTATGGAAAATTTTCCCATCATTATATCTGTTATTTTTCCTACCAGGTGAATTCTTTTTGTTTCTTTTGATTTTCTTCCTGGTTTCTTTATGCTCAACTCCTTTATTGTTTTAGCTAGAATTGGAATATCCTTAATGGCTTGTAACAAAGGAATTTTGATACAGACATTTTTAAACTCATCTAGAAAATCATTATTAGGCAACATGATCTGCTTTTCTACTCCTCTATCAACTTGTAGTATTTTAGGAAAGGGAGGTGCAGAAGTAGATACTGGTTGCTCAATGATAGGAGTTGAGTTCACTGGTTCTTTCTATTTTTCATTTTCAGTATTTTGGTTTTGGAGAGACGTTCCCTCAAAACTTTAATTGGGCTGTAGAGAATCTTCCTCAGAATTGTCTTGTTCCTGAATAACTACAGAAGGTCTTTCCTTTTCTAATATTCTACCAGATGTTAGAGGAGTGATCATATAAGTTGGAAATTGTTGTCCTTCCACCATGTAAGCATTTTGAGGATTTTTATTGTTGGGGTTTGGTCATGGTTGGGTAGGTAGCTAATTTGGTTTCTGCTGAAATGGTAGTAAGAGATGAGGAATTTGGTTTTGTTGTGGAAATGGTAATGAAAGTTGAGGGTTCCGATTTTGAAGTTGTAGCTACTGATTTTGTTGTGGAATGTGTGGGGGAGGATAATTTTGATATGATGGAGGATATTGGTAATATTGAGAAAATCTCCCATAAGGACTCCTTTTGCCCATGGTTGAGATTGAGATTGAGGCTGAGGCCAAGGTTGCTGCCAAGAATTCCAATTCGGTGGGGGCTAAAGATACATTTGATTGTTAAATCCCTGATTTTGTGGCCCCTGCCAAGGTTTTCTAGATACAAAGCAAATAGGTTCTGCTGAATTTAGAACTGTTTCTTCTTGAAAAATAGCCTTAAGGCCTGGAATCGAAGGACAACCCTTGGTTTCATGATTCTCTGAGCAAGCAATACAAGTTTCTATAATTTTTGCATCTAAAGGGCATTCTCTTAGAGCATGTTTTTTTTTCTGCATTTTGGAGAAAAAATAGCTAAAGCATCAACCTCGGTTTTCCGCTTGTTTTGCAACTTAAGGGTATCTATTTTCTCACTAAGACTCCCTAGGATATCTGTTTTGAACTCATCAAGCATATTACCAATTTCTACCCTACTCATTGGTCCAGTTGTAGACTTATTTACTCTAACAAGAGAAGGATCTCTTGGACCTTACCCAGTTTTGAATTTCCCTATTGAGAGATGAACACATAATTCTCCTATATCATTTAATGGAAGTTGAGAGATATCTCCCTTCCCCATCATGTTAAGGATATCTATCCATCATCCCTAATGGATTTTTAGTAAAAGAGATTTTAAGGTATCTTCATCTAAATTGTCCATCTTTACTCTTTCAAATTATAGTTGAATCTCTCAATCAAATCCTCTAAGTTTTCATCCTCTCTTTGCATCATTTTGAACACTTCATCTTTGTGACTGGTAGACATGCAATAATCCAAATACCTATCCAAAAATACTTTCTTCATGTCATTCCATGTTCTAACAGACTAAGTGACTAACCCCATGAACCACTTCAAAGTAGCTCCTTTCAGTGTTGAAGGGAACAATTTAAGTTTTTGAGAGTCTTCTAGATAATCATAGGTTCTGCACAAGACTTCAAACTCAAATAAAAATGTTTCAGGATCCTCACTTTTTAACCCATGGAAGTTTGGGAGGACAAAAGGTGAGATATTTTTCATTGTGGCATTTGTTTCTTCATCCACTATAGGGAATCCAAAAGAAATCACTATTTCCTCTGCCTTCTCTATCATTTCCTCTACCTCTTCCATTATTTCCTCTACCTCTTCCTCTCCCCCTCCTCCAAATAGTGTAAATTCTCCATCTTTTTCTTCTTTTGCCATTATAGTTTCTTCAGGGTCAATATAGGGTTCAACCTGCAAGGTTACTTTCTCCTCCTTTGGTTCTTCTATTAATGGGATATGGGAGAGAGGTTATACTTATTCTTCCTCACTAGGCATTCCTAGTTCTTCAACTAAAATGTGCTCCCCTTTGGAGGTGAAAAAAAGCTACTCCTGTTGTTGGAGATTCAATATTTTTCTCCCCTATGACTGACTTGGTAGATGAAGTAGGAGATTTTTTTGATTAGATTTCTACCCCTGGAATTTCAGGAGTTCTATGGCTGGGAGTATGAGTTTGGGATGGAGGTGTATATTTTCTTATTCTTGGTGGAGTAGGTGGTGTTGTAGGAATTGAACTTCTGCCTCTAGCTATAAATCTACCCCTAGTGTATCTTTCTCTATGCATGTCATTTTTTTGAATGTAAGAGACAAAGTTGGTTGGGTTGTGCTATATTCTTTCCACAACTAGCCCACATAGTTAATCAGGGGGTTAGAAGGGGGACAGAGCCCCCCCTTCGTTGCGCTAATTGCATAACGGGGGGATTCACAGGGGGTTTAAGGGGTGCAGGTAACCCCACTCTATGGGGTCCAGGGTAGCACCCCAGAAAATTTTGGTTTTGGATCCTATGTTAGGTTGGGTGGACCTACCTATGGTTTTGTGCATGATTTTCACACATGGTTTTGAATGCGATGGTTTTGGGTCCATGGTTTTGGATGCTTCGGCATGTATAAATATGTATTGTAACATTGAAAGGAACATAATGAAAAATCAAGCTGGTAGTCCCGATTTTGGGATCCAAGGGAAAATATTTTTGTATATGTGTTATGTTCTCGCATTGTTTATTTTCTATATTTTAGGATTCATATGCAGGTAATCTCTGTACGGGGTTAAAACCTACATTTGGTATCAAAGTTGTTTTGGCTTCAAGGGGGTGCCTTTGTTGCTGTGGGGTTTCGCTCAGGCCTGTGGTAGACCCTGTTCAGTGGAAGATCTACGAGATCGATTCTAGTCGTAAAAGAAGATGGCAAGCAGCGGAAAGATAGAGATCAAGAAATTTAATGGTCGGAGTTTTGAGTTGTGGAAACTCAAGATGGAGGATCTGTTGGTGGATAAAGATCAATGGATTGTGGTAGATCTGGGTACTAAATCAACGAGAGTGACCGATGAAGAATGGAAGAAGTTGGATCGGAAGGCAAAGACCACAATACGATTGTGTGTCTCATATTCAGTATTGGTGAAAGTATCAGGGGAAGCTACGATGGAGTCTTTGTGGGACAAGTTAGGGACTTTGTACCAATCTAAGTCTCTGGTGAATAAACTATTCATGTGGAAAAAGTTGTATAACCTGAGGATGAAAGATGGAGGCTTGGTGACAGAGCATCTGAATGCGTTTAATACTGTGGTAAGTCAGTTATTGTCTGTTGATATCAAAATTTCAGATGAAGATAAGTGCATTAGTTTGTTGTGTTCTCGACCAAATTAGTGGGATAGTCTAGTTATTGTAATAGGTAGCAATGCAACTACCTTGCAGTTTGATGCAATAGTCTCATCCTTGCTGACGGAGGAGATGAGACGAAAAAATATGGAGAGCCAGAATGGTGATGCCTTGTCTGTACGAGAATGGTCCCAGAACAAAAAAAAAAATAAGTCATCGAGTGGGGGATCTAAATCTATAGGGAGATCTAAATCTCCAGGAAAACCTGTAAAGGTGGTGTGCTAGAAATGCAGAAAGGAAGGGCACTATAAAAGGGATTGTAAATCTAAAGCTCGTGACAAAGGAAAGGGATCTGATGATGCTCCTTCTGCAAAGGCGAAAGCCACCTCAAATGAAGGTGGGGATGTGTACTTGGCTTCTTCAAGTACACATGTAGATCATGAGGCATTGTTGATTGAATTAGGTGCATCCTTTCCCTTCACTTCCCATAGAGAGTGGTGATGTGAGTTGAGAAATATGATGGTGGTGATGTCTTTTTGGGGGATGATAGGAAGGCTAGAATCGTTGGTCGCGGAAAAGTAAAGTTGAAGTTGCAAGGTGGAAGGGTTAGAACACTTCTAGGTGTTTTACATATTCCTGCATTGGCCAGAAATCTGATTTTTGTAAGCAAGTTGGATGATGCAGGTGTAAAAACAGTGTTTGAGAAGGATACCTGCAAGATGGTTTGAGGAGCACTAGTATTGATGTGGGGAGATCAGACTGGAACTTTGTACAACCTGCAAGGTAGCACTATTGTTGAAGGGTACAACAATTCTGTGGTTCCTGAAAGTGGATCAGAAAATCTAGTGGTCTCTGGAGAGAAGACCATGTTGTGGCATCAAAGGCTTGGACATATTGGAGAGAAGGGCCTTCGAATACTTCATGGTAAAGGTATGATAGAATGTATGAATAATAGCTCTCTGGATTTTGATCTTTATGAAAATTGTGTATATGGGAAGCAGAATCGGGTGAGTTTCCCGTCTAGTGGTAAGAGGGCGAAACAGATATTAGAGCTTGTGCACAATGATGTGTTTGGACCTATGAAGGTTTCATCATTGGGTAAGTCTGTGTAATATGTATCATTTATAGATGACTTCTCAAGGAATACATGGATATATTTCCTTAAGAAGAAATCTGAAGT